>QFEU01006404.1:0-16643 GCA_003316345.1 Tricholoma terreum | reverse complement strand
TCAAAGTCACTCTCTACCTCATCTGAGCTGTCGCCGTCGATAACCTCTGCGGCATTTTCATCAGCAGCTGCGGATACTCTGGGTTCCCGGGGCATCGCTACCGGATCCTCCATCAATTCATCGACGTCTGCTGGGGAGGCTCGCGTGAAACAAGACAAGTCGTTTGCAGCTGAAGAAGGGCCAGGGGAGCCCAATCGAAGACCAATCTCTTGGTTGGGGGACAAAAAAAACGCTGGAGAAGCAGCCTCGTTTTGCCCATGAGTAAGATACCTATCTTCCCCATCATCAAACTCGACGGACATTTGACGCACTTCTTGTTCCTCTTCGTCCTCTGCATGCATTCCAGGATCAAATATCACAGTCGAGAGTTGATTGTCATCATGTTGACCGAACGACACGTCAAGCGAAGTGTCCTCGAGCTCTTCCTGCGGTGCAACCTCTGCGTTGGGTAGTTCTCCCGTATCATAAACAACTAGGTCCTCGGCAGACACGTCACAATCAAATGGCCTTGGCATCACAGGATCCAGTATCTCCAGGTCTTGGGACTCGAACTCGACAGATATTTCTTGTTCTTCCTGCTGATCTTCATCATGTAGTGGTATGGACATCTCTCTCACCTCCCTCTCTTCTTCCTCATCACTTGCTTCCCGGTCCTTGAACATATCAGTTTCTTGCCCGGCCGCCTCCTCCTCATGTACCTCTTCTAACAGATCCAGCTTCGCAATCCTCTTCGGGAACGGTGTAATAGGCCTTCCCCACTCCTCCATTCTATCCCTTGTCGCACTGCTGGGAGGATCCAACTTGGTGCGCACCGTTAGCATTCTCCACTTGCCCGTGTACTCCCCCTCACCCTCTACCTGTTCGTCATGTCCGCCACCGTCACGCAGGGTGGCATCGTCGTCATCGCTATCGCTCCAGCCGCCATCACTTGAAGCCGGGAGATCCCCAAGGTTTAGATTAAAAAGCGGGAGGCGCGGGACATCCACGTCGTCTTCATTCATATCCATCATGCTGAGATCAGTGGAGCCTTCTGGTTCTGTATGTCTCGTCCAATCAAAGGGCTGTGCATACTCCATCTCGTCCACTGGGCACGACGACGGCGGGAGGGACGAGGCGATCGACGGCACAGAAGTAACGTCGACCTCCCTGCGTTCTCTATGCTTGGAGGGACGTGTCGGGGTCGAGCTTGGGGGTAATATAGGACCAGACAACAACAATGGATCATCGCTGGGACTGGGGGGAGGCATGGGTGCGCTCAGATCGATGACAGGAAGCTCTTTCTTGATGGACGGGGCAGGAATGAGTACTTTGAGTAGCTTCTTTCCCTTTGCAGTGCTCTGTTTCGTGTTTGTCTTGCGCTTTGAAGACTTTGAAATGGAAGGGGTGATGATGACTTCTCTGGGTGGGGTGAAGGTCTCGGAAGGTGGCTCGTAATGGGGAATGGGGGTGGTGCGTCGGGCACGAGCCGAGGCGACAGATCGTCGTGGAATATCAAGAGGAAGGTCGGGAATGAAATCTGCATCTGGATTTAGTGCGTGGGGAGATTTGGCGACAGATTGACGCTTTGGCTTGGATGGAGTGGTGATTGGGGATGATGTGCGAGTTGGCGAGTGATTGGAGACTGGTTGGTGTCTGGACTGCTTCCTTGGTTTGGGGTTTGGGGTAGCCTCTTGAGGTTGAGGTTGAGGTTGTCCGGCGCGTTTACGCTTTGACGTCTGTTGATCGTCTGCGAGGATGGAGGGAGTAAACGGAGTGGATCGCTGGTTTACGAGTCAGTAGTAGAAGCCAGGCAATAGAACGGGTGTCTACTTGCCGATGTGCGTCTGAAATTGAGGGTCTCCTCTGGTGGAGGACTTATGAGCTGAACTCTGACTGCATTGTAGAGTCTGTCTGTGGCCATTGGTGATGGTTGGATTGCAACTCTTGCCAGCTTTGCGAGATTGAGCGGTGGTGGTCGAGTGTTTTCAGCCATAACAACATGAAAGTTCAGAACAATGCTCAACTCGCTTCAACTTCAACATCACATGATCGTGTATTCAAAATAGTCCAAAACAATTACTCTATGTAGCTCCATAGTACGCAGGTCGTTCAACATTTTGTCGCAGGGGCTCGTATCCCCCATTCCCGACATCTGAAACTATTAGGACCTTTGTTCAACAGCTAAACTTTGGATGGACGTACAAATGAAACCCCCACTCCCGTACTGCTCCTCAGCTTGCATCTTCTTGTAGATGAGCCAGAACGCATGTATATGGCCTGGAATGTATCCGAGACTGTCAAAGATCCATTCAGCAGCCGATCGACTACAGCGATTATAGCGGGCGCACATGGTGAGACAAACGTTGATAAGAAGGTCACAGCTGCATCCTGTCACTATCCCAGCGGCTGCTGGTGGAAAAAGAATAGCAACCTATAGACATCATTCAGCAAAACCAGCAAATTCAATATTCCAGCTGAACTGACAAGAATAAGTACAACGTCCGAAGTTCTAACCATGTTGTATCGATGGTGGTGGTGTGGTTGAGGATGACTGGTAAAGACTACGCCATTACGTCACTCCCACATCCATCGGTCATCACATGACTCCGGCTCGTGCCTCTCACGTGAATAAAACGCGTGTGCTATACTTGTGCCGCCAATGTACCGCCACAACGGAAGAACGTCCGACGACCCACACAGCAGCGTACGTATGTACCATGTTCCGTGCAAACCTACGGATGCAACAAACCCTACAAGCAGCAAATAACAACAATTGGACCAAAACCATGAATCGGAAATCACAGTAGGTACACGTTAATGTCCCCAGGCGTTGAATATGCGTTGACGATGGAAGCTATGCGTACTCATGTCGCATCTAGCTCGTCGAGCTATCAAAATGAATTTGTCCAAGAACGAGAACGCCTTCAAGTCATGAGTGACTTTCCTTCGCTCGAAGTAAATTGCTCGGGTGGCCACGGTTGTCCGTCATCGTCATGATTCAACACAAAGACCACATCTTCCTCATCATCATCCTCATCCTCACAATCATCGTCGGCTTCCTCCTCCCCATCTTCTTTTAGTCCTTCATTGTGCTCCTCATCTTCTTTTGGTCCTTCATTGTGCTCCCCGTCTCTACCGGCATCCGCTGCTAGCAGGTCACCGCCCCCCACATCTCCACCCTTCTCCTGAGGGGACTTGGCAATTCTCTCAGTAGGTTCATAGTCCGGTTTCTCCACTTCACTGACTGTGGCATTTGGCAATACGAACTGCTCCCAATCGTTCATGCGCACCCAATCGCCTTTAACCTGCACCACAGACGACAGGGAAAGAACGTCCCAAACAAGATGCACATCCATCGTCAACTGCCTGATACGGTTAAAAGAAGCAATCAGAGACACAGGGATCCATCCTTTCTCGTCCATCTAAGATGCATTCAGAACTGTCTGTTAAACATGAATAAGGAGAATTCTCACCTGTTGGCGAAGGAAAAAGTCCTGCGCCATATTCTGAGGACTGAGATAGTACTCAAGCTGGCCCAGCAAATACCAGCGAGTAGGATCCAGAGGGAACGAGATGGTCGTCACAGGAACTGGAACTGGGGCGGGAGTATGAGCAGTCGTAGGGCCGGCCGTCGGGGACAGATAGGGGTCATATCCTGGAGAATAAGGTGCTCGAGGTTGCGGATAGTATCCATTCGGTATTTCCCCTGTAGTCTTCAGCGGTTGAAAGAGAGCTTGGGGAGGAGTAACGGTAAATGGATGTCGTTGCTGTGCAATATTTTGCTGGAAACCACCGCGGCGACCTCTTCCAAACCCGCGCCCTCTCCGCACACTTCCTTCACTTCGGTCATATGCACCCCCGTTGTGATTTCCACGTCCCGAACGCACTGGAACGTCCATGTCCTTGATTTTCTCCTTCTCCTTTTCCTTCTCATTATCATGACCACTCGACACCACTAAATCCTGCGACTCGCGTCCCATCCTCTCCTTTTCTATTTTCTCCTTCTCCCTCCTCCTCTCTCGCTCCCTCTCATCCCTTTCTTCCCGCGTGATGACGGGCGCACGACCAGTGCCACTAACAGGCCCAAAACCATACCCAAAGTCTTTCACTTCAAAGTCATCACCACTACCTACGCCACGCAAGTCCGGATACAAGAGCGCTCCCTCCATCGATGATGAGATAGACTCAGCATGGGGTACATCCGTTTGCACCTCACCGGGAGGTGATCCAGAAGCGGACTTCCCATGACGGACCCCGAAGGCAGTGATGGAGGACATTACCGGAGGTAAAGTCTCCTGCAGCGGGTTTTTCGCCTCTGTATCAGCATGCTGGTTTTCAGAACAAACCGAAGGCGAGGGCACTGAAGCGTCTTCTCGGAGGGACGACGTCGCAGTACCAAACTCCCACTTCACCGTCAAATCAATGATCTTGGATTCTGCGCTAGCATGCGTATTTCCCTCCGTCTTCGTCTCCGACTCGGAGGCGGGCGCCGTTGCCACCCTAGTCTGCATCTTGGATACTGCCTTTGCTCGTAAGCGCGACAGACCATCCCCAGGTGCAACACCAATCGAGAACATCGTAAAGGCCTTCTCATCTTCCTCCTCGCCTCTCGCACCAGCGCCATCATTCTGGTCAGCTTTCCTGGAAGACAGAGGTGCTGGACTAGGAGATTGACTCGCCCCCGGAACTCCGATGCTGCCAAAAACAACCGGGTACTCTTTGCCAACAGAGGCATCCTTGTATCCCGCTACAGTCTGGAACTGCTCGGGAGCCGAGAGTCGCGGCCGCATCTCACCCGTGGAGCTAAGCAGCTGAGGCAACTGCTGTTGCGGATGTTGCTGATGTGCATTTGTCAGCGCAAAATGTGTAAGATAGTAAGGGAGACCTGCTTGTGGCGGAGGATACGCAGGACTGTGGGTTCCTGATCCTGGATGGCTTGGGTTAGTATTTCGATAGCTGTAGTGCGAAATGGGATCGTATGCTGCATAGGGAGCGTAAACTGGATAGGGTGCTCTAGGATCAGGGTAAGGCACTGGAGGTAATGGGGGAGTGCCACTTTGGCTTGCATAACCGTTCTGCTGTGGGTGAATCGGTACATGAGCGGTGGAAAGATAATGATACTGCTGCTGAGTCTGTGAAGCGGGTTGTTGCTGAGACGATGAAGAATCGTCCAAGGTCTGAACTCCAGCTTGGCCATAGCATGGTACAGTACGTGTCTCGTTGTCTGAAGAGAGGTTGAGGTCAATAGTCGAGCGCGGTGGTTGAAGATGAGGATGAACCACTAAGGGTGGTGGCGAGCTCGTCCTGGACGATTGGCTAGCAGTCTTATGATGATTCAAGGCCCCCTGCCTGGGAGCTCCACACGCATCGTCAGCCGGTAAGCGTCGCTCTCTAGCAAAATGCGGGCTGGATTGTGAACTTTCTGAACGACTTTGAACTCTAGATTGAGAAGCAGACAGCGATGCTGAGTGACCCCGACTTCGTGATTGTGCCGACCCAGAAGCAGATCCATCTGCGGTATGAGTGCTCGAACGAGCTCCTGGACGTGAGTGACTTGCATGTTGAGTTCCCTTCCGGCTTTGTCGTTTGGTGGGCTTGGTAAGCGCATCGGCAGTAGCTTGAAGTTCTTTGGGAGGTATGGGCACCCATTTAGTCTTTTCACCTATGGTTCCAACCGAAGCAAGAAGGATGAGTGATATTGAATGAGAATGAGTAATTTATAGTGCAGAAAAAGGAACAAAAGTATCTCGGAGTACACATTCGACAAGGAAGCGGATCGAAAGGACAAGCGAGGATCAAGCAGATATAGAGACGTACTCTTCCTAGAGATATTTGTCGATACTTGATCACCCTCAGATTCATTACGAGTCGCACTATCATCCACACGAGCGGCTGGATTGGCATTGGATTGGGTGAATGCAGCGGACTTGCCGACTTCCGGCCAACTGTCCGTGTCATCGACTGGAGGTGGAAGAGGTTTCATGGTTTTAACGCCCATTCGCACGACAAAAGGGTCGTGTTCGGCTTTCTGTGATGTGGAAGTCACGCCGTTCGTCATTGCGCTCGGACCATGCGAAGTGTTCGGAGCCGGAGCCGAGAATGACTTGAAGGCAGATATGCTTGGCAGGGTAGTCTGCGATGTTGACTCGGAAGATAATGAGATAGCCTGCTCCTCCAAAGGAACTTCCTTTGCTAGCGCTGTGGTCAGCGCCGCACGAGCAGCAGCCAGTTGTTGCTTGCGTACATTCCATACGTTGACCACAGGAGATTTCTGCGATGAGGTGTGAGCAGCTACGACAGATAAGGCTTTCTCTGCCAGATCACTATTGGCGCGTGTACCGCCGTTAATTGTCATGACATTGGACGTATCAGTGGTAGAAGACGAAGGAAAGTGTGAATCTGTGTGTCTGGTGGGGATGACGCCTGAATCGGATTTGACATCTACGGCAGAGGGGCTTGAGATTGATTTGGATGGGGAGACCGACTGGTCGCTGGAGGCTGAAATGCCACTGGTAGTTGGTAGAGACTGCACGAGGACGCGGTGAGGTTGGGTGGAGTTTGGAGACTTGATATTCTGAGCTTTCTTGGCATGGTCAGCGTATGAAAGATGTCGAATTTTTGTGGGAGATGAAAGGATGGGCAAGACCATTTGAAAGGAGGACGTTGCAAGCAAGCAGCACAAAAGGAGACTATTGTTCTCTGAGATATTGTACCTGTGCACCGAGAACAAGCGATAGACGATGTATAGCTGATCTAGGAGGATTTCAGGCAGAAGATGTGAGGAAGACAATGCGAGTCGGGATGCAGTCGGGATGGGAAGGAGGAGGATGGAATGTGGAGGATCCTCCCACGGTACCAAGTGCTACAATCTTCTCCTTGTCTCTTTCAAGATCTTTCCCAATAAATTGAACCCCCAATTCTCTTTATTCTCCAATGCTTTGTCCTCTGCGTACCCAATTCCCCAAATTCGATCCCCAGGGCTCGCCTCAACAAGCTCCTTGTCTTTTGTTCCCACCAGCTTATCCCTCAACACCACGTTCTGCTCGAACTTGTGCAGGTTCCCTTTCAATACAATTGCTTCTCTCGCCTTCTCCCATGTCTCTTCATTGAACCCTTTCACCCGGCGCCCTAGCATTTTTACCCGTGTCATCGCATCATGCCCCGTTGAGTTCACCCCAAGCATCTCCTGCGCGATGCCAACATCGCCGAATAACAATGCTTTGTGCACCATCATCCATTGCTCTGCCGAAGAGAACTCGATTAGTTTCTTTTCCCCTTCAAAATCTACCGTTGCTGTAAATGGTGTAGCATACCACTGCGAACACCATCCGCTGATGTTCAACCATGTTAGATCCGAGCCCTTGATTTGCATCATTGTGAGAACTCACTGTACCTCGTTAGTCTTCCAAAAGAATATGTAATTATCTTTATCCTGCATCAGTGCAGCGTTGTGAACGTGATCCTCAGCTGTAGAGGTATTTTGATAGCATGACTCCGTTTACTCCATTTGACCAACCCGAGAATCACACATCATTAAGTAGTACTCATACCCTCATCCACTCCTTTCTTCACTTCATCACTGGCAGCGACTTCCTGTCTTCAATCTGCTCATTTAGTGGGACTCACCACCCTGATGCAGATGTTCCGAAACTACGTCCACAATCCCCGCATCTTCCATCAATGCTGTTCATCTCCGTAATCCGACCCTCCACAGCTGCCCCAATTTTATTCCATCCCACGCAACTAATGGCTTCACAGGAACAACTACCGCCGGGCACCCGTTCAGCACGCGCACTATGAAGGTATTTCCAGTTGGAGATAAGAACCACAGAAAGCAATTTTGTAGTGCAGATTTTGCGAGTAAAGGTTGGCCAATGCTATAGTCGTCTGTACACAGCGGTCAAGATATACGTAACTACATAGCAGTCATCGTGTAAATTACCATGTTATCAGACTGCAGAAAGGCAAATGACCGTTTTACTGGCAAGGATACCGTACGAAGACCTGGCGATTCTTCCTATACCGCAACAAGTATCAGTCCTTGGTCAGTCATCGTGTCATCGATCTCTGCTGGGGAGCCGGGATATCGATGTTCACCACAGCAAACTTTCGAACGATCCGTGGTGCTGACTTTTCCCTCTCCGTTCGGCAGGTCCAACATGTACATACTACACACACATTAGCCGCAATCAGGTACATAAATGCAAGACCAGTGACTCTTGAGCCCATCTTCGATGATTGTAATTTGCAAAACCTCGCAAGGTGACTATGATGATCGCGTATGCGATCGGGATATAACCAAAAAATCGGGGTCTGCTATCACTGGCAGACGTTATCGATTATTACCGCTCAACGCATTGTCACGCCGACATACTCACTGTTCCACACTTGAGACCGCGCCGGGAATAAAACCTTCAACCTTCAACCTCACAAAACAATGTTACGCTTTATGTAAGGATAATTGCATGATAATCCATTTCGAATTTGACATTTCGACAAAGCTCTAAAACAAGGCCGTTGAGGCCCCTGACACCAAGGCTCGTTGAGGCCCTATACCAGCAAACTACACCTACTATTCTTCCTGCGCTCAACTATACCAGGTTCCCTGCCGCGGTCAAGAGCATATAAATAACGACTCTTTCCGAACGAATCATGACATCCACGTTATAAGGACGTTGAAGATCCCATTCTCCCGTTATAATGGCGAGGGCTCGTTGAGGCCGTCCATGACTACGGGTGCGTCAAATAGACTATTAGTAGCGGTAGTGTGACTACAGACAAGAGCTTAGTATCCTGACGGAGTAAAGAGGATGAAGGGCTTACAGGCTTGTATGGACCCTGCACAGGAAGATCCAAGTATTTGGATTGTGTCTCGGTGAGGGTGGTAAGCTTGACATTGAGTTGCGCTAGATGAGCGCGTGCGACTTCTTCATCAAGCTCTTTGGGTAGCATGTGCACCCCAAGGGGAAACTTCTCAGGAGTGGTCCAAAGCGCGATCTGTGCGAGGACCTGATTGCTGAAGGAGCACGACATAACGAAGGAGGGATGTCCAGTGGCACAGCTGCCGGAAGGAACGAAATGTAAGTTAATGGACTGTCCAAGAACACCATACACATACCCCAAGTTGACAAGACGACCCTCGGCGAGTAGGAGGATGTGACGTCCAGAAGCCATGGTATAGCGATCGACCTGAGGCTTGATGTTGACAACTGACTTTGCATTGGCCTTCAACCAGGCGACGTCAATCTCAATGTCGAAGTGTCCGATGCTACACATATATATAATCAATCAAAGTCCACAAGGTAGGGGTAGCTTGACTGACTTGCAAACGATAGCATCCTCGGGCATTTCGACGAAATGCTTACCAGTGATAATATCCCTGTTTCCAGTGGTGGTGACGAAAACATTGCCCTTAGGCGCAGCCTCTTCTATGGTGGTGACCTCATAGCCGGCCATAGCCGCCTGGAGAGCATTGATAGGATCAATCTCAGTGATTATCACACGCGCTCCGTAGGATCGGAGGGACTCCGCACACTATCAACTCCATGTTAACTGTTCATAACACTTTCAAGGTCGCATTGGCTTACCCCTTTGCCGACATCTCCATATCCAGCGACAATGGCGACCTTTCCAGCAAGCATGACATCGGTAGCACGTTTGATTCCGTCAACGAGGGATTCACGACATCCGTAGAAGTTGTCGAACTTGGACTTGGTCACAGAGTCGTTAACATTAATTGCTGGAACTTTCAGCTTGCCTTCTCGGAAAGCCTTATACAAATGGTGAACCCCAGTCGTGGTTTCTTCGGAAAGGCCTCGAATACCTGATATCACGTGTTAATTTCAAGATACACATGGCGTATTTCGACCTTACCCTGGAGGAGCTGGGGATACTTCTCATGAACCATGTTTGTCAAGTCACCTCCATCATCGAGGATCATGTTCAGAGGTTGGCCATTGGCAAAGCCTTTGATGGTCTGTTCGATGCACCAGTTGTATTCCTCCTCGCTCTCGCCTTTCCATGCGAAGACGGGGGTCCCGGTCGCAGCGATGCTACATATCGACAAGTCATTATCAGGTCACAACAATGACCTTGTTAGCACGTACGCCGCGGCGGCATGATCCTGAGTCGAAAATATATTCTAAAAAGGATGAACCTGTCATAAACGTATAAAAGGGAAAACATGGTACATAACATACACAAGACGACCAAGTGACCTCAGCCCCGAGGGCAGCCAAGGTCTCGATCAGCACAGCTGTCTGTATGGTCCTAAAATCCAGATCAGGCACAACAGCAAATGAACATAAACTTGGGTATGCACATGTGGAGGCATCCTGCAATGCGAGCCCCTTTGAGTGGTTTCGAAGGTGCGTGCTGCGATGCCGGAGATATCAGGTCATCACTTGCTTCCATGCAAACAAATCATTACTTTTGCTCGCAGATACATGAGACCAGGCATTTCATTCTAAGATATTGGTATGAGTTATAATTTGATAGTGAAATCAAGATCTACCAACCTCTGCGAGTTCAATCTCTTTGCGACCGAACGCAGCAAGAGAGACATCTTCCCCGGGTTGTTATTTTCTGGATGCCTATATGTCGATGATTGTAACTTACCAGCAACCTTGAAAACCATTTTTAGACGATGTCAGGGGAAGATATGTGGATAAAAGGCAAGAGGGATCAAGTATCTAAATCAGATCGCACGTTTTTATTTGGTTTCTTTTTGCAAACACGTGACATGGGAAATGCCGCCACTTCTCTTCGAAGTCGTTGCACTCTCCAGCATCTATGGCAGCTAAGCGTGACCTGCACGACACTTCTTCACCAGGAAAATGCCGTTTGGCCGAAATTGTCCAATATACATGCAATGTTGAGACCTCAGAAGGTTCACCACAGCTCCACTGTTTTCCTATTCCCCGCATCTTTAAGGTGTTAGTAATCTAATTGGGAGGCAGATCGTTACCACAGTTGACCCACGAGCAGATGTCCTGGCCGACCAACAGTTGAGGTCACAACTCTGGCAAACATCGACATGGTGACAGGAGAGGTCGATGTTCCTCCAGAGACCGTGTGCGCAGTCCTTGTTTAAGGTCACAATGTTCTACTTCGTCCTGATTCTGTTGTCTTCCAGAAAACTTGAGCTTGAAGGGAAAGTCTGGCGAAAAATCATCCTATACGACTCGAACAAGGACGACGAGATTGTAAACTAATTCGTGTGGCATTCTATGATGATATGCGATAAGCAGGGGGTATGATACATAACCCCCACACACTTGTAAGTTGCTTTGGACTGGTCTTGACGGTAACCAATTAATCGAGTGTGTCCGCAGCTTTTTTATTGTACCACTCACCCAATGCAGACCATCTCGCCCAGATCCAGTGGCATGCTATCATTCAATTGTCAAATCCTTCGGAGATTGTTCTTGCTTCCGTATGATCATCTTTAGCCAAATTTTTGCCAGTTCGTTAGCAGACCTTGCGGATGTCCGCTCCCTTCCCCCTTCTCTGTGGTGTACATTTGCATGACATTTTATTCCACCATATCATGGAGTATCTAGCAGGCATATCACGGTCCTGCAAATGATTTAGCACTTCCTATAGCGCTGGAGGAAGCGCTGAGAAGGGGCGCGATTTTATGTGATGATGTCCCATTCTCTCACTCCTTCCGTCCGTGAGTGCAAGCAAGCTGAACGAGGTATCTTTGAATAGGTCATGCTCACCCCTCGAATAGAAAGGGAAGGCATCCTCTCAGGAATGCGAAAAGCTTCGGCAACCAGTAACCTTCATGTTCCAGATCAGACCTTCGCGTACTATACAATGCTTATATGACAATCGTCACAATCGGATATTTGTGCTGGATCAGCCTGCGTACCCTCAGACATATTTTTTCTCAAGAGCGACATTCCCCCAAACCGTACATTCGTTCCCGAGATCTGCGTCGTATCAAATTCCGTCGCGGTGTCTCCTACGGAAACAGGGTCCCGAAATTATCCATGGCCATTCAGACGCGTTGCATTGTCACCCTCGACTTATACTACGTTATCTTCAAACTGCCTCCCACTTTGGATGAGAGGGTTTGCGGTGTTGTTATTTTTCTGACCGTCCTTATTCAAACGCCGAGTGATTCTGGAGGTGCCTAAAACTGTTATTCTTTCCCATTAATAGACATGCATCTCAGTGGGTGGCTCGTGTTCTCTGGGCGGCATGTGCCCCAACTCCGCCCCACGATCCCGACCGACCTACGACCCCGTCGACCGCTTCCCTCTGAAGTTCAATTCCCTGAGGCACGAGGTTTGGTGAGGCATTATTTTCCTTGTCCTGCTTGCGTTGCAGTCATACTCTAATTGATGAAGTTTCAGGTTTTTGTCCCCAAGGTCTTGTTTTGTATCAATTCAAGAACTTGACGAACAGATCTTTGCCTGTCTGTAGAAATCGCAATGTGATGGCCACATTCATGCAAATAAGGAGAGAAGACTGGACGACAAACTGAACTTCGGAAAGATTACTACCCTTGGGTAGAGTTATGGAAACGAATATAGGGAGAACGTAAAGCCAGATAACAAGGGGTGGAAATGATGCATGATGGCCGTGACATTTAAAAGCTGGACCGTGTCAGTACAATATCGGCGGTTTCTCTACTTGTTCGAGAATCGAATCTACAACCAGAATTTTCGCCATGGATGCCCTCAATCTACAAGTGCCGCTTCACAGCCGGTTTCTCCCTATGTGCCCTGAAAGTTTCTGGGCTCATATACTTAGGTTGTGCTGGATACAAGGTTGCGCCTGGCCGAAGTCAAGGGGGGTCATCACCCCAAGGCTAACTATGAGGCTATGACTCTGGGGGCGCCTTGAGGTAGCGACCGTATATGTGCAATGAAACAGGGCGAGGCTGCATGTCATGGACGTAGTCTCGTATCGGGTTAAATTGAGCAAACAAAACTCTATTTTTTCGGCTGCATGCACCACTATGGAGCCAACCGTTTTGGCCTGAATTTCCGACCTTTCCCGCCTTGTTGGTTGCTCGGCAATAATGAGAGATTGGGCTCGGCTTGTTTGCGCTGGTTTATTCTGCTGCTTATTACCGGAGTTCAAAAGTTGAAACAATGGACTTTATTCCGTTCTCCTTGCAATTTATGAGGGCAATCTGATACTTATCGATGATCACCGTGGGTGACTCTACCAGTCTGGCGGCTTGTGCAAGTGCAAATCTCATGCTTTGTCTAAACTTGGTTTCTTGAAGCCTCGTGGTAACAACTAATCTTGGAGTTCTCTGCTTTTGTCATATATCATTATAGCATCATTCTGCGCTCGCTAAAAGCTGGCCAACACAACGCCATCGCAGCATGTACAGCCTGTTGCCTGCCGATCTTCCTTATAGTTGTCAGGTCTTAGGCATTACCCTCGCAACTTCACACAACTTAAGCGACTAGGTTGACCGCATTCATTGTCCAAGCTACAGTCAGCGCTAGCGCGTCACCGTCGCTTGTCATCTGCTACTATACGTGATCTGCACTGCCAGACACCATGCAAGAACCAGAGTTATGCTGGCTACAACTCGGTTCCTTGCCCGTTAAAGAGGAGCCCAACGAACCTCCGCGCCCATTATCACCTCCCCCAGATATTACCTCATTTCCTCATTACACAGCGGAATCGTCTTCCTCCCCGTGTCGTGGTCGTCAGATCTCGACACTTTCGTTAGCTGGCGCTAAGCGAGTACGACCATATCCTTCACTTAAGCACGGATCTCTACCACGTACTGAAGAGTTTGATATAATGTCAAACGCCCCAGTGTGCGGAAATTGGTCTTTCTCGGGAGCAAGAAGCGGCAGTGGCAGATTGCATCCCAATGCCCAACGTCGAGGTTCTGCGCCTGACGTTATCTCTTACGCCTATGGTCAATCATTCGTGCCTGTGAGTGTAAACCTACGAGTTCATTGCTGTCAAGCTGATGCGTGGAAACCAGGAGTTTGTGGGCAATCTTACCGACTCTTCTGAGATCCGGTCGAACACATCTTCCAACTCCAGCCTTACGTCAAGCCTTACTGGTGCTATGGGCAGCACAAATATCTCGTCTCAATCTCGACATAGTCGATCCCCACCATCACGAGACGATGTCTCCTACTCCATAAGCGATTGGAGCACGGGTCAACAGAACCATCCTCAACAACTGTCGGTCACGTTGCAGAACCCGGGATACCCCGTCATGGGGTATATGTCGAGCGACCTGACTACAGACAACCTCTCTTTGCAAGATTACAGTTCCACGAACCGTACTTCATATCATAGTGAGTCCGATTCCTCGGTGTCCGCCGAAGAACGACACGACAGCGAAGTCGTGCAGCTTCGCCGAAGAGTGCGCGAGCTGGAGGCGGAATCTGCTAGGGCGCGCGCTGCCCTAGAAAATGTGCGGGCATCTACCACAGGAGGCAGTTACTACGGGCTCCCCACACCTGTGTCCACCCCGCCTCAGTCTGCCTCTTTCCAAACATCATGGAAGGCTCGCACAGAAGCTCGGAAGCGAATGTTTTGTTCCCTGAATCGTGCGGGAAATGCTCTGTGCGCATGGCATGATTCGAGGCGTGAACGTCGCGCATTTCCACCACGTAATGCACCTCCAGGTTATCTCAACTGTGGTTGCACACACGAGGAAGCCCTCTTTGAAGAGAGTCTGGCTCGCCACGATGTTGGGAGCTATCATCCAGGTGAAACCGTACGGATGGATCCCGCCCTCCGCAACCCTTTATTAAAGCTTCTACAACAACGGTATGGTTACCAGGACGGGGACTTCGAACGAAACCCCATCACAAGTGACTGGGCCGAGGGCGAAGGTCCTGCTTACTGGGAGGCCCAAGCGCATTCGGGTGCAAGCGCTCGGAGGCGAATAGACCATTCCCATACCGAACGCCACTAATCTTTTCCGTACATCATTGAATTGCCATCTCATTTTCTAAGGTCATAATCTGGTTGAACTTCGTCTCCTATCTTTATATCGTATGTACGATGGTCCAATATCCTAATCCTCTCTAGGTCAAAATTACCTTACCACTATGAGCATTAATATCTTACTTCTATCCCTTGCTTTCCTTGACGATAGTAGTATCATTACGTCATTCTTTCAATAATCAACACGCTCTTTCCTCGAAGCATGCAATGATTTAGGCTGAACAATACAAATAAGGTGAACAGCTTTGATACAAAACGGCGGGACAAAACGATCGGCATCGACCAACCTCCCCAACCGCAGCTATAACATTGAATATGCATATTCCCCACCCTTTCGCAACGCCTGTAAAATACGAGTAAACACTTAGAACACTTGCGGGGTTAGAGCGTGGAGAAAAATATTACTCTTTTGTATGCAGGCCTAGATTCCGTCAGACAAACGATTAAACCGAAGCAATGGGGCAACATAAGAGAGCTTCCATACCGATCTTGTACCTGTTTCACATATCTGATCATCCTCGGGGTTGCAAACGATGATACCTCAGAGACGATCGCCTCCAGGGGGAAAAACATCTGGAAATCTGCAGCCTTGGATGGATATATTGATCTAGAGTGTCCCTGAATGTCTCCGAAGTCGACTTACAGTTGGTTCTTCTCCACCAGCAAACCAACCAGCTTGGACTGTGCCCAAGTGAGACTCGATCTGCATAGGTGTCACGGCAATGTTACCGCTGTCTACCGTTGCTGTCAATTTTAACCAAACATGTGCTCACCATATTCGTATGTTTTTGGATTTCAGGTAGCAGGAGTTGATTTTCGAGTTGTGTAAATATCATACTAACAAGAGGCCGAATAAAGAAAGGCGATTGCGCCGGTGTCATGTCAAAAATTAACTTCTGAACCAGAATAGGCATCAAGGAGCCTTCAGCATAGTGCATATCTGTGACAGTGTAAGTTTACACACAACGCGACGCCATGAACATACAATACAAGTTATCAAGATAACCGGCTTCCATTGGCCGAAATCTACCTTTACCATATTTTGAAATAAGGTATTCTGAAAAAAAAAAGAAAGCATAAGTTCGTTTGGTCCGTTGTGATATTGTCCACGGGTTGCTGTTGCCTACCAATAATTGCTCCGCTTTCTGCCAGGGTAACCTGGTCGTCCGTAATTACAGGAGACTTCCCAAGGGGACTAATATTGAGTAGCTCTCGAGGCGCACGTAGTTGGGCTGTGCGGTTGTATTTCTTAATCTCGTACGGTATTTCCAATTCCTCCTGGGTGCAAGTCGTGTGAACGAATGAGTCATGAGCCAAAAAAATCAATCCTACAAGTAACCATAAGATTCGTTGAGAGCGGGAATCGTTGAGATGGTGCAATGTCAACATGACAAGATCCGAGTCGCGCCGCGGCAGCCCCCCTGGCCCGGGATGCGCGTGCCATTCTCAGCATATCATCCATATGACTTGCAAAAAAAGGCTTTTGTTTCACGGAGACAACCATGCCCGAATTTAGATAAATAAATGGAGCCGACGTCGCTTCCAGGTGGACCAGGAAGATTCAAGGAGTTGAGTTCGCAAGTTGGCTGGTTGGTGCGTACTCGCCGGCATTTTCCGCACGACATCGACTGCGCTTCAAGCTGTGATCTGGTAGCATATTGACAGCCACCCCCATTCGACGTGATTGCTATGTATTCTGTTGCGGTACTTCTCTATCT
>QFEU01006398.1:0-11732 GCA_003316345.1 Tricholoma terreum | reverse complement strand
TGTAGTTTAACAGTTGTGCTGGTTGACAATATTGCGTTGCCACTATGGACACCTTTCTAACATTGTTACTGTGATGTCTGTAAATGCAATATATATAGTTAAATACATTTGTCAACGTGTATACAAAGTGCATGCAACTGTGTACAACAGCATACAAATAGTTTGTTTGTCATACCCAACTCTCCTACCTGGGGACCTGCCATGTGTAATACAAGAATACACCTTCTCACCACAACGAATGTTTGCAAACACTCGGTTCTCACGAGAGCAGTGTTGGCAAACTTTGTTGTCTCTACTTAGAGAAAATGTTTGCAAACAGTTGACACAGACTATTGCGCTGGATTGTGATTGAGTCGTCCTCTTGCTTTCACGTTTTGCTTGAAGCTTATGAAATTTCTCGGCCATCCCTTTGCGGCGTACCCGATGATGTTCCGCGATAGGTCCCCTTCCTGGGTGATATGGTTATAATCTGCTGGCGCTCTCCGCCGAAAAGACTTCTCGGCGAATGCCATCACCGAAGTACCTCGAGCATGAAAACATTCCCAGTGTCTTGCCAACAGTCTTGGCTTACTACTAGGATGTGGAGATCGTAACTAGGTAACTGTGGAATTTGTGTGATTATTCCGTATACGTGTGCCATTTAGCAGTTGAACTCCAACGTGTCTGAAAGCGAGTCAGGATAATGACCGCACCGAGCTATGCCGTGTCAAATTCAGAAGGCGCATCGAGAATTGTAGGCCAATCGGAGGGCGCGATGGAGGGAAATCTCGTTCACTTTCAACGCCTGGAGACAGCCTGGATTGTAGTATAAATACCAGGTTTTCCATATGGTATTTTTTTCGCTAATCAACCATCCTCCTGGACCAGTCTTGACTACCACGTTCGTTCCAACTCCATCTCGGAGACTTTCTTTTAGAACACATACTCTACGAAGAGATAGCTCAAACAAAAACTTACGATATCCTGGCGCACGACAATCCGACGTAAAATCAATGCTGAAAAGTACATTCTAGATAAGTTACAGCAACTAAATATTACTCCCAGTTCGAAAATTCGAGACGACGGTTTCGCATTCCCAAACGCCCCAGATCACTCCATGATCGAAAACTTATACGTCGAGCTCCATTCGAAAGGTCTGTCTGGGTGATCTGATTAAGGTCAGGACAAAACAGTATGCACAAGAAAAAACACCCACAGATTTGGTCGACATCCCATTCAGGGGTGTTGATAGCATCAACGTATCCCTGCTGTTCGATAGCTACAGCAGACCATTTTCCGTAGTTGACAGACGGTCCTCCATGTATTACTTTACGCAGAGTGTTCAGCCCGTTGGCGGTATACACTTGGACAGCAGGTTGATTAGTCGAGATGTCCACTCTGTCAACGATATGTTACATCTGAAAGGAATACGACGTGGGCAAAAAAGGGTGCTTCACCTGATGCCAGAGAGATCACTCCAAAGTGATGTGGCTGTCGTGGAGTTCTCGTCGCGATCATAGATCCACGCATGGTCGTAGCCCTGACAACCTGAGTATGTCAGGTCAAGGTATGATATCAACGACTGACACGGGATTATACCGGATCCAGATAATCCAATAGTGTCGTTCCAACGCGCACCGATTTTCGCTCCCTTCCGGAAGTCGAATGGTGAGCCATCCACAGATATGAAGCCGCCTGTCGGAACAGCATTGTCATCAAGCGCTATGACTCTAGAAGCGTCGATTTGAAGGTGGTGTGAAAGGATATCATTGGTGTCGTCTTGGAAGGCGTCTAGATTCCTATTTGTCCATCCCTTAGCGACAGGGAAAACGAAACGATGTGTTCGTACCAGTAGATATGCTGCGTGAGCATGATAGGTGTCTAAATCGAGGATCAGTTTATACTTTTTGTACAGCTGTGAACCCCGACCTTCTGTGATGCAGTAGCATTGATTGTTGTCTTCAACATCCCACCATTAGAGACGGTGTGAGTTGCCTACACAGTCGCTCTGTATCTGGTGTGTAAGGTGGACACAGAACCAAGTGGACGCACATATGCAGTAACAGTGCCAGGGAAACCCTCGTGCGCAGCATCGATATGCTGGTAAGTAACACTTGTTGATGACTTGGATTCAATCGTCCAATTACGACGATCCCAGCCGTTTATGCCGCCATGCAGCGTAACCTTTCGGAATATTTCCTGTCAGATATTTACGTTTTCCGAACGAACTAATTTGAACCTGTCCTGGGAATGTGAAGAATAATTTTAGCTGCATGTAACAATACGTGAAGCAAGCCAAAACATACTGTCATGATCGTTGGTAGGAATGTGGTAAACATTTGGGCCAGGAGGCTGTGGATCTTTGGTAATGGGGATGGAGAAGGTTCCTAAACACGATATATCCTGTCGCAAGTGTATATTGGGCAGTTTCAGAGGATGACTATACCATTCTTCAGACGGTTGGCATACCTTGAGTAGAAATGTGAGACCACAGGGGGGGCAATACTCGCATGCAAGGGACAGCTCACCGTCCAACAATGGAGTTGAAGACTGGGTGGTCCGGGTCGTTCAAAAGGTGGGACTGGCAGGACGTCAGTGGAAATAGATAGGTCAAGGCTGAAGCCGTTGCATGCATTGTCATCGTATCCAAGCACAATATTTCTCGGTCTCCTATTTATGTCTTTAACCCACAACTCGGTCATTGTCGCACCAAAAGAGACGAATTTCGCAGTGATAGATCCGTCAGGCGCGGACAGCGTAATGACATCGAATGGCTAGAGCATACTCAGATTGATCATGACTGTAACCTGATAACGACACACTCCTAGTTCGCCAAAGGCAGAGCCTGCGATGCCACTGTGTAGAAAATCAGCTTCAGGGAGTTGTGATGCCCACGGCACTATGATGATATAAAGACCGACCATGTCGATCCAAAGAGATTTGTGGTTACATAGTGAAGAGCAGACCGAGTCCACCGCCCAATTGCTTGCACAAATGCCAGAAAGTAGGAAGTCATAGCACCAAGCTTTGGACAAACGATGTTCGCTTTGCAAATTATTCATATTTCGCCAGGAACCACTGAGTGTAGTTTTACCGGAACAAATCGGTGTGCATATGACCACCTATGACCACTTACTACTACGAATCTGATCGACCTCGGATGTTCTTCAGGAGTGCTGGCAATTATATCCTGAAAGAAATGGAATTCGTTTGCGGGATATAATACTATATAATAACAACCTCGGCCCGGGAATAATCGTCAGGTTGCAATCTCAGGCTGGAACTTCAGAACCAGTGTATGCGAATTCGAAGTTGAGGCACAGGGAGATAAGGCGACCTAGTAACTAGGCCGCCAAGTGAAAAGTTCAATCAAGTTCGCTCATACCGCGCCTAATTGGATGATTTACATAAAACACAGAAGAAAAGGTGTTCAGTTAATGCTGTTCAGCTGTGATGAGCTATCAACATTCGACACTTCGGACACTGACACTGACACTGACATGATCGACGTAGTAGTGGCACTAAGACTGGCAACTGGCACTGACGCTGACGCTGGAGAATCAGCGGAGATTGAATGAAGGTGGGAATCATGCATAGCTTTCCAACAATGAACAATGGTGACTGGTGACATCAACGGTCTGTCAAGTCAGGCCTGTCGGCTTTGCAACTGAGCATCACTGTGACGCACCACAAAAAGTTGAAAACGTATTCCTATGTGAAAGAAGAGCTGAATTGAAATTTCAGTTAGCTACTTACTTACAACGTTAGTACTTGGATAAGAGTATCGGGTACACATACGATATGTACTTTTTAAACGAATGGAATGTACTCCAATGTCCACCAACAAAAAAGAAAAGGAAAGATCTGGCCATAGCAAAGATTGTTTAAGTATTACGGTGCGACGGCTCACCACAAGATACAGGGCTTCACCTACTAAAAATAGTGTAATAAAAACGATACGAAATAACAAAGCACGATATATATTCACCATTGAATATTTCAATCCCATCCCTCGATAGATAACATTAACCTTCCCTCGGTGACACTTGCATGGGCATCTTTTCCCTCTCTGCACCTGACCCCGCACTGGCAACGGACTTGACATGGTGATCAGGCTCTCGTGCACCCCCTGCTGCCGCAAAACCAGTATCAATTGTGTGTCCAATCTCCTGCTCAAGTCCGACATAGTCATAAGCGAATTCGCCCATCTCCGCATCGTCGGTACCAAGGATCTCAGCCTCCTCTGAACATCTGAGAGAGAGGCCTGGGATGAAATGCATGACCCAAAGTATAATGGTCTAGAGATCGGTCAGTTGATGTGTGCGGATAGGGTGAAAGGAAGGATTTACTGTCATGACAAAAGAGTAACCTAGACCAGAGACGGAGTCTGCGATCTGATATCCGAGTTGTACATAGTGGTGATCAAGCCAGCCTCCGGGAATGATAGTGAAACCGTCGAACCCTGCAACGCTCGATTGGGCAAAGAGACCAGTGAGAACGTTTCCGCAAATGCCACCAACAGCGTGAGATGCGAAGATCTAATGAACAATGAGTACAATATTGGAAGAAGAACGGATGATGGTATGTACATCAAGAGCATCATCGTAATGCGCAAGATATTTCAGTTGTGTCGCAAAATTGCAGGCGGTCCCGGCCACAACTCCGAAAAGCACAGCGGCAGCTGATAGAGATATGACGATGAGCTTAGAGACGCATTAAATGATGGGGTACATACGAGCGCCAACGTAACCGGACCCGGGGGTAATGGCCACGAGGCCAGCAATCGCTCCAGAACAAAACCCGACTGCACTCCACTTTCTCTCCAGACGGTAATCCTGAGGGAAACTGAGTACCAGTAAAGTATTCGAATATGGAGACAAGTTACCCAAAGCATCCAGGTAAGACCACCAACACTAGCAGCAAGGTTCGTCACAATACAAGCCTGTGCAGCTCGGAAATTTGCAGACAGAGCCGAGCCGCCGTTGAAGCCAAACCAGCCGAACCACAGGAATACGGTACCCAAAACCACGTATGTCGTATTATGAGGTTTGTACGCGAGACGCTCTGTCCCATAGCCCCGTCGCTTTCCGAGGAAGATAGAGATTGCGAGGGCTGCAGTTCCGGAAGAGATATGGACTGGAGTTCCACCGGCAAAATCGAGACCACCCATGATGAATGACCATCCCTTGGGATTCCATGTCCAACAAGCGATGGGATCGTACACGAGAGTTGACCATAGGAAGATGAATATGAGGAGGGGACCAAGCCTGCCACGCTCGGCGATCGCACCCACGGCAATAGCGGGGCTGAGAGAAGCTGTGAAGTGGATGATGAGGTAAGGGAGTGGGGACTTACGTGATTGCAGCGAACATCAATTGATACACGCAGAACACAATTGCGGGAATCCGGGCGCTTCCTACAGAGGGCTGCTCAAGGACCCCCTTGAGACCGAAATGCTCTGATAGTGGGGAAATGAGCTAGGCAGAATAGGTGATAGGATGGGGCTAAGCATACCGAGGTCTCCAATGAACTTGCTTGCAGTCTCACTGAAAGCCAGGGAGTAGCCCCAGAAGAACCACTTGTGGAAGTTAGCACACTAAAGTTGGTGGTGACAAAGGGTGTTCCAACCTGGAATGAGACCACAGCAATGCAAGCCACGCTAGTGAATATCATGGAGAGTGCGTTTTTGCGCCGTAGCAAACCAGCATAGAAGAATCCCAGGCCTGGGATCATGAGCCAGACCAAGGCCGTGGATGCCAGCGTCCAAGCGATATCGCCAGCATTATAAACGAGGGTTGTGTCTGTTGAGGAATCATAGTAGTTGATGTCCCCGGCTAGAAAGGAATGTTATTGGGGTGAGTGGAGATGTGATGGAGGCTTACAATCATCATAGGTGATATTGACCATGTTGTAGGACTGGATAAAAGGGAGAGAAAGGGGGTGAGGGCGGGTGGGATTATATACGCATCACTCCATTCATGCGACGGAAGCCAAGTCCTTCGATAAGCCTGCTGACTAAGCCTCTCACTTCAACTATCGTCCAATGACACACCTTCTATTTATATCCTCGACTCCCTATCGTCGATTTCATACTTCGAAAAGGCCCCCCGCCGTGATCCTTTGCCGTACAATACCGCCTAATTGTTTAATATACACTACAGGGAGCTGAACTAGTAATGAAAACATGGCTCCATGCGTGGCTTGCACCCACACCGATCACTGGCAGTTGAAATATGGTACATCTATGTGAAGTCCTGATTGTGTACATGCGTGTAATGTGCATCATAGATCTGATCGGCTCTTCCCTATCCGTTCCCTATTGATGTGTAGAAGGATGCCGTCCATGACGTCGCTTCCGCAGAAAGGAGATTGTAGGAATGAGACAAGGTGGTCATCCAGTACTTTGTCAAGGTATATAATGCGCTTAGGGACTAGTGGAGAGTACGTGCGGGTGTATATCCTAAAGGGTCATCCATGGTGCACATGGATGATAGCAATGCTCATCTAGATAAGAATAGCAAGTGACGTGATACAACCGTGGAGTAAAGCGCACTTCAGGATATGTGGTCTCTCAGGAACTATCGGCAAGATGGGAATTTTCGACATACTCAGGCTTGGCAAGCAACGAAGGTAGATGTTGCCTGGTGATAGCTAAAGGGCCAAGGAATCTGGTGCCTTGAGTCTGTGTGCTACTTCTTGCCAGACATGAGCTTGGAGTATACATGTAAGGAAATTGGGAAGTAAGTACTAGTAAGCGCATCATGATCAACTTGAATGCCAAGTTGTGGACAGTTTAACTCTGTTTATACCAGTGGCCAATGTTCCGCGAAGCCATACAAGCAATTTTAACTCACCTTACCCCATGGCCTGCTTAGCGGCCAGCCACGTTGTGAGGATCAACCTGCGAGCAGCTCATACTCCAATCTTTGGTCGACGTGCACTTCATCTCTCGCCAATAGGTAAGGAAAGGAAAAAGTTTTTATAAACGCGTACGGTTAAACATTTCTGGTTGCAGTCCAAAAGAAGAAAGGCAAGGTCGTCATTGAAGACCTTTTCTCCGACAACACTGTTGCAGAGGAGCTAATCAAGCCAGCCCTTGACAAACGTAATGCTACTTTTTCCAAGGCAGTCGCACCCGTCCCATCGTCATCCAAGACGCTCGCTGGCGCTGACGCTCCAAGCCGCTCGACCGGAAAGAAGAAACTTTCTCCAGAAATGCGACTAGAGCGGTTCGACCAAATTGTAAACTTCGTTGCCCCGCGACTCGGGAGGAGGCCTGCGGTCAAGGTACCAGAGGTTAGAAAGAGCGCTTGGGTACACCTCGTCGGGCTTGCCACGACGGAGGAGCAGCTGGAGAAGGTGACGAATATGTTTCCTGGGTGGAAGGAGTCAGGGCATCAGTTTGACCCCCAGTTTTCTGAATTGTTCATCCGTAAGTGCAACCCCAGCTGCGTCTCTGCCCGGCAAGTTCATTTCAGAACCATCGAACAGGCCGCTGCGAGGAACTGTCATGTCCTCTTCTCGCCCTTAATGTATTTGGAAACTTCTCGAAATACAACCTCAATCTAACTCTTCCGGGTGCTCGTCAACTTATGCATTCTTTACACGTCGAACACCCCATCGACACCGTCATGACTCTTTCTGCACTGCATAGCGTGTATCGCCTTCCGCCTGTCGCGCAGGACCTCGCCTCCTGCTCAATGCTCATTTCCGCATGCTTCAAACACAATTCCAAAGACTCCTTAAAGGTCGCGAACGCCCTTCTTCCCCATCTGGAGGCGAAACTGAAGACAACAGGGCCAAGGAAAGTAAGTCAAAACCCAAGTAAGAAGGCGCTGGATAAACCGAGGGTATGGGTGAAGTGGGCGCTGAAAAAAGTGGATAAGGCACTGTACGTGAAGAATGGTGAACGGGTGGATTGGTTGACGGTTTGGCGGACTAGAAGCAGGCATATTCCTGAACTAAGTCAATCCTGATCTATCCACTATTCGGTTAAATTCATCATTTGTTTCGATCCACGTTACACTAGACTCCACTCTTTCGTCTCGCTGTGTATGCTTGGCCATCCCGCGCCCCGTGATCAGCGGCCACTCCTCATGGGTCAGTCTGTGGTCATGGGACTCATGGGGACATTGATCAATGCTGCACTGCCTAACGACAACGCCAAAAGCAGGAACCCACAGTCTGCCAGTGTCAGCTTGAAATCTATCGAGAATGATCTCTTGTGCTAAGGATCATTTTCTTGACAGCTTGACGTTTAACCATAGAGTGGTTGGTATATTACATGGTTTTACTCGTTCGAGCGCATGCGAATATTCATCCACCTCAAATCCGAAAGGATATCCGTTCAGATCACCAATTCTGTCACTATCAATTTTCTTCCGTTCCCTAATCGGTCCATATCCCCGGATTTCGGATGACTTCACTTACAGGACCGGTGTGCCGCGCCCCGCCTCTAAATACCTCCATCGAATGTTGCTCCATTTGAAGAAAGGGCTAAGTCACCGCAGCCGGAAATCAATTATGCTTTCTGGGTGTATTAACATGCCGTCATAATACCCCGTCGTGATGGCCTGTGTGAGATGAATGTCGTCCCTGCAGATATCCAGGTGGGTTCTAGATGGTTCCTACATATTACATCTGTCACGGGAGGAACAGGAGTGTTCGTTCCTCGTCCATGAGCAAGTTGTTTTACTTATCATCCTCAATATGTGCCTAGGTTCTGCATGCCTCCTTTTTTTTTTCGCTTTCCCCATGTCTTTAATAAGCTTTGTGGCCCGGCTAGATTCCCGCGAAAGACGCAACAGATTTTACATGACTCCTTGCACGTCACAGTCGCAAAGGGCCAAAGGCCCTGATGGTAGTTATGGATATACGCGTCAACACTTCTTGGTCAACGCGCAAAAATGCTGTAAGGCATCCAACATCCTCTCTTTCCACGATCATTGGAATCAGCGTGAAAAAAATAAGACGGGGGAAAAACACTTCGCATACTTGTATTGAATAAAATAAGATACAGTCACCGATTTGAGCGTGGTATACGGACCGCGAGCTGGTTAAAGGGGGTACCTACAGACGGATGTACTTCACCGTTTACGCTTCCAAGCGAAGCACGAGGAGGATAAGGTCTGCACATGTTTTTTTTTTCCAATGTCGGGCTCGCGACTGCTATCGCGGCACGGAACCACGTGGCCTTGAGACCCGAACGAGCCACCTTCCTTCCGCTGTAGGTCCATCTGGCTCCAGGAGAAATATAGTACATGTAGGTTAAGTATACTAGATTTGGATTTAACGTTTGTTTGACATTATATCGTGAGTATCAATGACTTTGAGCATGCATTGACTCGGACTCGGACTCTTCAAGGAGTCCATCATAGGGATGGACCATATGCAAAATGACATGCTGACCCCATGTTGTAATTGACACATAGTCCCTCACTCCCAGCTCCCACAACTTCACTCCCCACCCATAGATAAATCTATATACCACCAAGTAATTGTAGGACAAGCTCAGTACATGGCCCCTCTCTCTATCTCTTCTCCCCCTTTCTCTCCTTCCCACCTCACGTGGCACCATTCTCTGTCATGTATTGAACTATATCTCATTATCTGGTAAGGTAGAGCAAATCCATAGCCATCCAATGTCACCTGTTTGGTCAGATAACTAAAAATTATGATGAAATGTGAGCATAGAAAACCTTTGAGAACAGTAATAAAAATTCTGCTTTCCACAAAATTTTTATATGTTAGATTAGAAACTTTTGAATCAGATAAATTTATTTTAAAGTGTTGTGAGGAAGTGGAGATTTTGTAACAAGTTCCAATCCTTCTACATCAAGCATCATGTGCACATCAACATTCTCATGCAACTCTCGCAGAATCTCCACTTCCTCACATTACTTTAAAATGAATCTATCTGATTCAAAAGTTTCTAATCTAGCATGTAAAATTTTTGTGGGAAGCAGAATTTATATTACTGTTCTCAAAGGTTTTCTGTGCTCACATTTCACATAATTTTGAGTTATCTGACCAAACACTTGACATTGGATGGCTATGGATTTGCTCTACCTTAGTGTACCACTCAATAGGATTGTTCATGGTAGCCATTTTGGACTCATTCTCATTTCATTTTCAGTTTTCATTTTTATCTCCTTTTTGAAAATGAAAGTGAGAATCAACACAAAAATGTTTCTTTTTTGCAAAATGGCTGTACATCCCCATTCTGGTTTTTGGGCTGACAAGGTTAAGGGTAGACCAGATCCAATGTGTGATGGTTTACTTGTGTGTGCATGAAGTAGGGGGGGGAAAAAAGCTGCTCAGTGACCCTTTGGGTCAGTCTTAACGACTGACATAATATTAGTATCACCAAGGTACACCACTAGACTAAGGGTGGGAATGAGGGAGAACAAAAACTACATGAGTGTGGTAAGAGTGAGACAACAAGAGGAAGCCCTGAGAAAAGGGGCTGTCTTACAGATAGAAATATTACTGTACTAGTGAATAGGGGTAAAACCATATCAGATAGAGAAAAAGTTCTGTGAGAACCATTCTTGACCATAAAGCATTATGGTGGGCATGCAGTGCTTTCAATTGCATCTGTAAAATGTTATGGAGGGCACACAGTGCTGTCATCTCACATCATCTGAAACTGTCACCATTGGACTTGCATAAACAGGTTTTAAACTTGATCAATGTGTGATGGTTTATTTGTATGTGCATGAAGTAAGGGGGAAAAAAGCTGCTCGGTGACCCTTTGGGTCAGCCTTAATGACTGACATAATATTAGTATCACCAAGGTACACCTATAGTCCTATAAGGTTTGGGGAGAGTATGTAGATAGAAAGATGAGGTTATGATGTGAGGAGTGTGTGATACAAAGAGTTGTCCATCAAAAAAAGTGTCTGTTTGAGATTGTCAAGGTCCATTGAAAGGTAAAGAGAATAGTCCATGAATAGTATGTTGTTTGGAGAGAGTCCCAGTCCATTTAAGAGAAGTCAAGTTAAGTAATACCCAGTGGGGCAGAGACCAGATCAAGTGTGCATGGCAGGCAGTGAATTTGTTGGGGTTGGGTTTGTTCATGTGTTCATGCATGAAGCATAGCCTGTAGGAGAATGGGGTGTTTGCAAATGTAAATCTGCCATGCTGCAGATGCCCATCACCCAACTCCTTGGATGATGTGTGGTGCTATGCTATTTTCTGCTAATGATGTGGCACCCCCAGCATGCATTGATTGACTGGCAATGTCATTGTCAAACCATGTGCATAGCCTATGCATGAAAAAAGCCCTTGTTGGGACTTTTCTGTTGGCTGTGAGCCACATTGGTGATGATAAAAGAAAGCAGTGATCATGAGAAGAGATATAAAGGTGGAAGAGCCATATGGGGTTGCAGGGCAGTAGACTTTTGTGAATAATGATGGTGTTCCCCTCGAAGAATTTGTTGGCATTGTGGCCAGACAAGAAAAATAGGAAGAACATGACATGTAGAAGCACCGTGCTACATCTGGTCACCTTCTGAGGATTCTGCAGGGCAACATTGTCAGAAAATGTTAATTCTCCAAGTTGCATGAGGATAAAGAAGCCAACATAGAGTTGAGTGCAAAAGAGGAGATCATCATGGGAATTGATGTCATTGTAGGCAGTGCAAACAGCATTGAGGTCCCTGATGGTCAGGGCTTGTTTCCTGACAGTTAGTGTCCTCTGAAATCATTTGCACCCTTCCAAAGTGCAGTGAACCAGTCATCCCCTCCTGGAT
>QFEU01006391.1:0-13829 GCA_003316345.1 Tricholoma terreum | reverse complement strand
GCATTTATCTTGTAAATGTATACTACTAAGAGTAGTCAGGTCAGGGGTTGACTTAAGTGAGTCGGGGGTAGTTCAAGTTAGATCAGGCTCGACAATGACACGAATAACGTATAATTTATGTAGAGCGAGTGATCTGGTTAAAACTAAGGTACAAATTAGGAAGGAGCTGGTTTTATAGGAACCAACAGCATCTGAATATAATAGGTATAAACATAGTCCCCCCAGGGTTGGTGGGGATCACTACAGTAGGGGTGCCGAATGAGAACAAAGACATGTTAGCGTCGAGTTTGGACCTAGAGTAACAGTTGAACAACAAAGATCATTGTTTGATGACCAGGAATACTCAAAGGAACACAAAGCAGCGTGTTACGCTGCTCTGGTTGTCCCAGAGCCCACACCCTTGTCAACCTGCTGATTGTATGTACCGAAACTGTGCAGCAGCGACGCAATTGGTCGTTGCCGTCCAGATATGTGTCTGAGGGCTGAAACGAAGTTACAAACTTCGTTAGCAGCATACCAAGCCCAAGCAAAAGGCTGTACTCACTGGATACAGCCCAAATGCGCAGTATGCCAGCCGGTGGACAAGTCCTCTTGCTTGCCGACTTTACCCCTGTGGGCCCCCACACCTCTGATGTCTTCAAGATCTGTTGACGGCCAGCATAAGTGCTGACTGTCTTCTGGATGATCCAAGGGATGTGTGCATCCATTGATGCACACCTTGTCAATGTTAGAATGACCGTTGTTGTGACACAACGGTAACGATAAACGGTGAAACGCCACCTGACCTTCCCACATCACAAGCCTAATAATAGTGAGGCATCAGGTGCCTGCCCCACTATCATTAGGCTCAATTTCGCTCATACCCAACACCGGCATTAAATCCTCCCCGAAATAAACCTTTCCACTTCAAAAATATAAGTCTCTCCCGTACCCTGACCCCGCCCAGGTAGCCAGCCATCCGTCGGTAGATCTCCACTAAAGATAGACATCCCAAGCCCATCAATCCTTTGCATGGCCCATCAGCGCCCATTTTGTGCCTCACACACCCTATCAGAACCATCACCGCTGCTTCCCACGTCCATCACAGCCATCAACTGTGTTGCGTTCATTGTTTCCAATGACGAGCATGTCTATCTCCCTCAATTTTAAAGCTATTCCCTTCGTTCTTTTGCTATACTAATGAAATTTCAACCATCATATGATGCTGCATATGCTCTAAGTAAGAATTGCCCATTCCCTGGTGTGAACTAATCTTGGTTGATATCTTCAAACAAACACATACACCGTCATTAACACTGCATACAACACTGCAAATGATTTCCTAGCAGGCACCCACAACCCCCAGTGGCTTCACACTGCACACAATGCTGCATATGATTCTGTAGCAAGGATCCACAATGCCACTTTCAGACTGTCCAATCTTGATTGCTGCATGTACGGCTCCTCCCGGAGCCATCCGGATTCGACATTTGTTTGGCATCTTTCTCTTTGTTCCCATCCCCATGCAATCTCCCTCCCTGTTAGTGGGTTAGACCAGCTTCATAATGGACCGTCGCTCAGGCTCATCCAGCAAACACTCTGGGCTTTCTAAATCTGTTCGCTTGCATGGTTTCCATCGCCAGCAACGTCAGGTCTTGGTCCTTACTGTGGGAAAACAGGCCACACGGATCGCTTCGCAATCCCAGAAACAAAGGGATGCTATCCAAGGTGAGAACGTGCATTTCACGAAGCCTTTTCTAATCGACACTTGGTACCAGGACTTAGTCAAGAGGATCATGATGCCATTGAACGAATGGATCTTGACGCTGATCATGGCACTGATGACATTGAGGCTGTATCCTACACTGTGCTGCCTGGTGAGGAGGGCTTCGACATTAGTCATGAGGGTGGCGAGTTTGAAGTGTTCAAAGACCTTGCTGCGGGGCTGGCCGAATTGAGTGGATAGTAAGTGACCATTCAGTTTTTGTGTCGCAACATATTTTCTAAGGTCTCACAGTTGCCGAACGACTCGAGTTGATGATCGAGACCGACAGGATCGCATAGAGGTTCAGAGCGGTCACAGGGACACTCAGATGACCCGCCTCATCAAAGCCTATCTTGAATTTTGTGCTCAGAGCGACAACGAAGGCCAAGTGACAATGTCGGCTCAGGGCGAAGGCGACTTACCGCCCCCCTTCACTGTCAAAATTTTCGATGTTTTCTGTGGGCAAATCATGCACCTCTGTTTCTCCCTACTGATATTATGGTCTTAGATCTGCGCGAAAGTACATTCCATAGCCTTCCGGGGGATGCTTATGCCAACGAAACCTTGCTACATCATGGGTATCTTGGCTCCTCACCACTTCAGCCGACGGTCGCATTTTCAGTTCGAACTTTAGCTGCCTCATCGGACCTGTCCGCGGTTTAGCATTGAAGCGCAGCGCAAGATGTTATCACATTTACACAACGTAAGTTGATCATCCCCTGAATTTACCTATGAAATTATCGGTGTCAATTTCCAGGAACCATACATCCCTTATCTTTGCACACAATTTTTGAATACATATGATGCTTACCTTGACATTTGTCGCTGAGTTGATCAACAGATCAATCAAAGTCTCGGCTACACAACAGCTTCTGATCGCCTCCGTCGCTCGTGCCCCCCATGTTTCTATAAGCTAAGGGATGAGCCTGACCTCGAATTTTCCTGTTTGGTTTCTATGGACAGCAACAACTCTTTGAAGCACCTGGGAACATCTGTCCGTGGTCTCAATGATCTGCTGGATATGAGATCGATTGTATCCAACCGTTGGATACCGTCTGAAGAGGTTGATCAGTTCAAGGATGAAGTTAAACATCGAGTAAGTGCTGCTTGTATTGATTTTTTCCATCATGCTGATTTCATCAAGGCCACCAAACAAGTCAAGGATAATATCCACATTAATGATGACTGGGAAGATGTTGAAGACGAAATGCCTGGCCTACACTGTATCGACTGCTGGCAAAATGCTGGCCCTTAAGAATGGAAGAGAATGTTTGCCCTGTTTGATGAGTCTGGCATTTTTATCGCTTCGTGCTGTCATAGACTTGTTCTCCTGGCTTGTGATATGATAAAGAGTGGTGAACTGTATGTCTGTGATTACTTCTACATTCATGTCTAATGAAAAAATTAGTGCGAAATACGGCCTTGCCATTGTCAACCGGCTGATTGACATATTGGGCAAGAAGGTTGGCTGTGCTTACGACATCGGCTGTGCCTTTTCTGAGATGCTTAAGGGGAGTTGTCTTTCTGAAAAGGCAAAGCAAGCATTATTCCATCTCATGGTCGGCGCTTTTCATGGACATGCACACAATCGGCTCTGCCAGCTTGAGTGGCATCCTCTCTACATCCAGGGGACTGGTCGTACAGAGGGCGAGGGTTGTGAGCATGTTTTCTCTTCATCAAATGACCTTGCCAGGGGCACGCGCCACGCCACCCGTTTCCATCGCCACCAGGCTATTGAGGAGCATTTTAACTTCTGGGATCAGGACAAGTACGCGAACCTAAGTGAGTGGGTGCTCCAGGGTCATCAACCTGCGCTAACCATAAACACATAAATGTTGTAGGTCGATTCATTCAAAACCATTATCGAGAAGCTTCTGCAGCCATCTGTTCACTTCAGACAGAACTGACAGATGTGTGTGCACAGCTGGGAATTACAACCGAGGTCTTCGAGAAATATTTCGCAGCCGAAAAGGCATATTTAGAAGGCTTAAAGGCACCATCACCCTCAACATCCCTGAAAGTTCAGTATGTTCAGGCGCTGAATGATCTTTACCAGTGCCAGTAAGGACAATTTTATTGATGCGAGACGTGATGAGAAGTTCTAACTCAAACAGGCAAGAGTGGTCGGACACCTGAACGGCCGCCAACCAGGTTTTCACATCCATTGCTTCTGGACAGATCCATATCAAAATCAATCAGGTTCGCTGTCGTGTTGACACTGCATACTCGAAACTTCAGAATGCTGAGTCGTATGTCGAGTCCCTTGAAAACAATCTTCAAATAGAGGAACACTGGACAGAAGCCTCGCCAGAATTCAAAACCTTTTATCAGGAGAATGTCCTGACCAACTACGAGCGAGTTTTGGACGAGCTGGAGTGGCTGGTCGTCATGCGGCTTTTTGAACTTGCTAAAATGAGTGCGTCAGGAACAGGTATGTGTTCGTTATCTGTTCTCAGGCATTATGTTGAATCTTGTAGGCTACAAACTCTGCTGGCAAATTGGAAAGGCCCTCCAGCACCGATCAGAAGTTATTAGGAATGCAATCAATCGGTACAACACCCAGGCGGCAAAACTTACTCCACCACGTCCGCCGCTATCTTGGAAAGAAATTGTTGAATATAGCTTCCTTGGCGAGTTCAATGCTCTGCGACATTCAAACAGGGGGGTGCGGGATCAGTTGTGGGCCCAGGCTGCTCGTCGTGAAGCAATGGTGAAATATTTCAAGCTATGCCGTGCACGGGAAGAAATCACGAGGCTGAATGTCGAGATCCGTCGTCTTGGGACCTCTATTCACGATGAGACCATTCACACTAACAAGACTATCGAGGTGCTGACCCAGACCAGCGACTCACATTTGGCTGCTGAGCTCAAGTCATGGTGGAAGCTCCGGAACGCCATCAATGAGTTGCATATTCAACGCTTGACTTCGATTCAGAGATCTGCGATATTTATAGGTTTACGAGGAATAGGGACTCCATTGATATCAGCTGCAGGACCAGTACCGACTGATGGCAATGTGATACATACAGATATATCCGATTCGGAGCGCTCGGGGGATAGTTTGTGGGGTACTGGAATGGATGACAATGACACGGCAGCAGAGGACAATGTTCACGATCTTGAGAAGATAACTGACTTCGTGTTGACTATCATGGACTGATTGTAATTTCTTCAAAGAAAGATTGTCAGATTAATGAAAGGTGTTTGAGAAGTAGTGAATCGAAATGAATGAAACGAGAATGAAGTGTTTGCATGGTCTGTCAGCTGAATGGTGTAACAGAAGGATGGCGAAGTGTTCGAGGAGCAGTGAAATGAAACTATGATAACTAAATGGCGTAACGAGATGAGAGTGTGTCGATTGCAAAAATATGGTATTCAAGTTGAGTCGACGAAATATGTAGGCATTCAAGGATCAGCGAAGCATTCAAGAGCCAAGGATGAAAGTGTTTGATGGTAAATGATTGTGAGAGATATTGTGCCGCCTCACCTCAGCAGGTTGTGTTCAATTGCTCAGCATTGCTAGTGCGCGTGGGCCTGTGATCATACCGTAGCATACATGTAAGATGCCAATGTATGTAGTACAGACACTGGCAGCCGTTTCTCAACGGGACCACGCTGGGAATATACCTAGTACCTACCTACCTAACTCGTGATTCCCTTATGCAAAACATCTCATCGTCATAAACTTGAACTTGATCCACAATTCTATATATTATGCCTATTATTTCATTCCCACTGAACCAATGTTGCAACCCATTGCGCCCCCTATTTCATGCCACCATCTATTTTTATTTATTATGTCACCTGAAGATAGTGATGTGAGCGATATGCCGAATTTGACTTCAAGTGTCGCTTTCTCTTGACAACCACAACTACACACTAAGAATGCCAACTCCTCGGCTCTACAACTCCTCCAGCATCGCCGCAGCCTTCGTCTCTCCAGAGAAGTTCTCGCCAGATGCACGCAAAGCTGGGGCACGAGCGATTCTTCGCCACGAACAGCATGCAGGCAATCATTATGCCATGAACGCACCAGGTGGCCTCCACCCTTTGTACATGGGTATCTATGGGCGAGGTGGTCAAAAGAAAGTCCAACTTCAGGAGATCGACAAGGTGATCAGTGACTCATTGCTTGACACCTTTTATTTGGTAAGATTCACGCGCACACCTGCCATGTCTCTTTCTGACATCATGAAGATCACGACACTGGATGGCATTGATGGCGGGATTTCCTTATTTTTGCACTGTCCAGGCTACAAAACCCCACCAACCATATCCGCAGCTGATATTACGGTCGACATTTTCATCCAGCCTCGTGAGCTTGCAGAGGGTGGGACAGAAATGCGCAAAGCCATCGCACAGATGGTACAATCCTTTGGTGATCATCTTGCTCTTCCCCACCTCCGTTCCTTTCAGTTACGGTGCCAAGAACAGGGTGTCAGAGCCCCCGCCCCTCCACGTACATGTTTTTTTAAATGAAATGATGACGCTCAATGGCCTCGTTTATACAGCCTCAGGACCTTCATTGAAAATTACAGGGAAGTCATATCTGCCCACTCCTCTCACGAACGGTGGTGCACATATACGTGCCCAATGTCGCCCAACTGGGACCCTTGCCCACGATATCGCATTCATGAAGATGGAGCAGCTGCCGGTCTTTTCCCCCACAAAAACTGCCAACACACAACACACCTTCCAGCGACAGCGAGATCGATATTCCAGTCTCTGATGACTGGCTGGAGGAGGCTACTACCGTTGCATCGCAGTATGACAATGCCATTCAACCCATGCCTGGTGAGCCCATATGTGGAAATCAGGAGTGCCACTAACAATATATTAGTTTCTCAACCGAAGTCGGCACTCCGAAAGAGCCATATGGATGGATTTCAAGGCACAATTATTAGTATCAGCACGCAAACTGACAGCATTTTAGATAGATTTGATCTTGATGACAGCCTCATTCCATGTCTTCGCATTCTCATGCAGATGGTTCGAAGTAGTCGATGGGAGGCTGTTCTCAGGAGCTCACAGTTTGGGCTCTCCTATGAGCAAGCCTCAAAGCTGACTGACGCGATGATGAAAGACCTTGGAAGTGTGCAAAATACTACAACCAAGGTCTGCTTCAAGCTTCTGTTTATTTGTCACTGACTTTGTCTTTCTCCCAGCCATCGTCAATTTTTTGCGGCTTCACAATCCTCATGATCATTTTGGCTACCATCATCGCAGCCCTGGCCGCCTTAATCTATATCTGAAAAAGGGCACTTTGATGGTTCATGATAGCCACCTCCATTGACTGTAGATCTCCCAGATTCATCTCGTAACTGTTATTTACGTTGCTTTTTTTTCCGTACAACACTTCTAGATCTGTCTAACATATTGAGCCGGGATAGACCTGAACTCGATGGCACGCCAATGTAATCCCCGCTATCATGTAGTTGGGTGCCTGAAGCATAAAGGTTCATCCGTTCTATATCATTCTTGTACAGAGAATCGATCCTGATCAGATTTGTTGCCCAGATTTCTGAACTTGGTTAGGTCGGCGTGCTTTACTGCAATACTCCTGTTCGAATGTTGGTAGCCGATTTTGTTCACCCGAACACGGAACCTGAACAGATTGTACGACACTTCTGGATTTGTCTAATGTATTGAACTGGGATAGGCCTGAACTCGATGGCATGCCAACATAGTCCCTGCTATCATGCAGTTGGGTGCCCGAAGCAAAAAGGTTCATCTGTTCTATATCATTCTTGTACAGAGAATCAAATCTGACCAGATTTGCCCTCAACTTGGTTAGGTCGGCATGCTTTACTGCGATACTGTCATTGGCCTCTTCAAATGTCGGTAGCCAATTTTGTTCACCCGACACACGGAACCTGAACAGATCCACGTAGATTTCTTTTTTTTTCACTCGCAATTAGATCTTTGCGAGATGTAGATTTGTATTTGCTTGATGCTCAAACCTCCGTCAAGTGGCAATCTAATTTATGTTTTGTTAAATTTATTCTTTTGGTTTTGAATCCAAACTGGCCCCCTCCTTCTGCACTGATGAGGACTCGCTTCTATGCCACGTCGTCCAAATTGAGCAAACCCACCCAGGCTGTCAAGAAAAAGGCCAAACGTCCACAGCTGAGCAAGGAAGCACGCGCCGCTGTGAACGCACGCCGTCGTCTGGCTGCTCAGAACTACAGAAATGAGCTTGGCGAGGCATGGGCAACGATTGACAAGTTAACTGAAGATCTTGCACAGAACCACCACAAGAGCATCTGCCGTGTCAAATCTGAGCTCCACATGGGCCGCCAGGTGGCAAGCAGAGAGCACAAGAAGACTAACACCTGGAATGCCTTCTGTTGGAAGAAGTCGCAAGACAAGGAGAATAGTAAATGCCGCTACAATATTAATTTTCCGGCACTAACCTTCTGGCTGCTAGATAGTGGCAACTCAACGCTCCATGGGAAAGAGGTCTTGCAAGACCTTGTCCGCAATCATCGGGAAGAATATGACCAACTCACAAGCCAGGAGCAGAAGGACCTTGTCCATGAATTCGAGGAATATAAGGCCACAAAAACAAAGGCCCTTCGAGTTTCTACTAAGGCAAAAATCAACGATGTTACTCAGACTCTTACCGCCGTTGAAAACAAGGTACAATTTATTCTGGGCTTGAGATCAGTATGGGGAGTGTAGCTGATTATTCGATAGCTCAATAATCTCAGGTCGCACGCAGGAGTCGAGACTATGCTCTTCACAACATGTGGTACCACTGACATGCCTTTGACGGCCGTGGCATTCACCACCGATGGCGTCGACAATTTTCTTGAAGGTGCCTTGAAGACCGACACACAGGACTTCTTGGGGGAAAATGGAAGGCTTTGCTGTTCAAGGTGTGAGAGGTATGAATTTTTCTTTCGAGTCTATTGCACCAGTTGTTAATAATGTTCTTTGTAGGTTCTGCAAAAAACCATCAGCAGCGTGTTTCAGCTATTCGTGCTGAGGTTCGGAATGAGATAGCCGAAGGTTTGAGTAAGTCCTCACAGGTTACAGGATTACTGCGTTGTTGACACTCTAGGGCAGAGATTATCACTGGCGACAACTCTGTTCGTATGGAGTGGAAGCACTACTGGCAAAATGTTGTCAAGCAATATAAGGTTGTAATCGAGGGGTGGCCGAACAACATCCCCTTTCGCAATCTCAGTGACGCATCAAGCTCATTGCCAGATTTGGAAACTCTTCTCCGAAAATGGCGTAGTGGCAAGATCTTTTCGAAAGCAGTTACTGACAATGAATTACAAGAATTAGACTCCAATCGGGATACCCAGATTGAGAGCGGTGATCTGGAAGTCCCTGCCCCACGCCGTTGTCGCTCTAACTATAGAAGGAAGCACCGGGGAAAGCTGACTGATGATGCTCCAAAGAAGCACCGCAAGCCTTCACGAAGGACAGTTGTTGACAGTAACGAGGAGGAAGAGCCAACTGATGATGCCCCGAGGAAGCGCCGCAAGTTGCGAAGGACAGTTGTTGACAATGATGAGGAGGAAGAGCCAACTGATGATGCCCCGAGGAAGCGCCACAAGTCGCGAGGGACAGTTGTTGACAGTGACGAGGAGGAAGACAAAAGTACACCTATGTCACCCACACATGAAGTCTAATGCATCCCTTTAGTTCTTGTGTATCGTGCACAACTCCTGTGCTTAGGAATGCTTCGAACACTTATTGATTTGGTTTCTATATACCTATGCCAGACTACCTAGCTATATACCAAAAGAAATGTCGATGAATGATCTATTATAATAAGCAGTTTGTGCTGAATACAGGGTACCCAAGCAAGGTACCATGGCTGACCGCTCGGGGCCTGGAGCAGCATCATATGATGGTTGAAATTTCATTAGTATAGCAAAAGAACGAAGGGAATAGCTTTAAAATTGAGGGGGATAGACATGCTCATCGTCGGAAACAATGAACGCAACACAGTTGATGGCTGTGATGGACGTGGGAAGCAGCGGTGATGGTTCTGATAGGTGTGTGAGGCACAAAATGGGCGCTGATGGGCCGTGCAAAGGATTGATGGGCTTGGGATGTCTATCTTTAGCGGAGATCTACCGATGGATGGCTGGCTACCTGGGCAGGGTCGGGGTATGGGAGAGACTTATATTTTTGAAGTGGAAAGGTTTATTTCGGGGAGGATTTAATGCTGGTGTTGGGTATGAGCGAAATCGAGCCTAATGATAGTGGGGCAGGCATCTGATGCCTCACTATTATTAGGCTTGTGATGTGGGAAGGTCAGGTGGAAACACGTGCACGCGCTCACATGTGATCTTTGTGTGACCGACAACACTGGTGTTGTCGCGTCGAATCAGACTCTGCAGTTGAGGGACACAACCCCTCACCTAGAGTTATTTCAATCCACTGGATGGTACATTGTACACCACCCTTGTAGCTGGAACCAGCTACTTACTTCCACTGCCACCCCCATGAGGCAACACTCTGTATTCATGAGTGCCTCACCCTTGATCGCTCCATAGTGAAATATAGGGAACAGTGGGCTGTGGTACCAATCTGAAGGGGCATACCCCTTTATGATAATTATGCACGCTGGATGTAATTCAGATATGGTACACCTTCCTCTTTTCTTTCGGAGGGGGAGGGAATACCAGATATGCATCTGGAATGAAATTTTGAAAGGGCATATGGGGTATATATACCTACACGAGAGGTCCCGAGGCACGAGGAGCCTCGAGTCCATACCAATGACCCCAAACGAAAGTTTCAAATTCTTGCAACTACCTTCTCCTTCAAAAGCGCCCAAGATGCTTTGATGATAAGAAGAAATATCTTTCATTTGTCCATATATGTTAAACCCTGCAGTTGTGATGGTGACCGGCTCCAGCCACTCATTCTAAACTGTCATTGGTGATTTAACTTTTAATTTCCGATTTTATAAGCAACAAGTCTCTGATTTGTTCACTTTATCTTATTCCTCCACCCACAAGTCCATCCCAATGATCCCAATATTCGCTACTTATATCATGTATGGTGTGATATTCCTGGTCTATATCAGTGTGGTTGCAATGGCCATTTGGGCCATGCAACAATCTGAACCATCACCAGGGAATGAGGACATGGAGCTAGGCCGCATGCCTAGCTTTGTCAATCCGGACCTTGTAGTGGAGCGACTCAGGCATCTGCCTGAGCTCCTCCCTGACTTTTAGTGGTTGGCATTCACACCCACTGCTATGTATACAACTGTACGCTATCATGTACATATCGCACATGCATCTGAGCCCACCTTGGAGCTCACTATGGGATATGGTCTTAGGACCAGACCCTGTAGGTGAAGTCAACTATGACAGACATGGGACACCTTCATCATATGTGCTCCCACACACGATTGCTGTCCCTAGGCCTTCACGTTGTCACCACGACTGAGAGCCAGGAGACGGATGGGGCTGGTGTTTGACTCCATAACTGGAACGTTGAATGCCCATCCACCATTCCTCTATAGGTCCAATAACCTTATAGAGGACAATAAGATTGTGCTTCCACCTACAAGCCATCGCTACCCCTAGGCTCTCACTTGCCCGCAGGATTGAGAGTCAGGAGGTAATGGGGACGGTGTTCAGTACCAGAACTCTTATGACTTCACACACTGGATACCTATCTACCATCCCTCTATAATTCGGACCATCCACTAGAGGGCGATGAGATACCCAAATTGTGGGATTCACATTGGTGATCAGGGATCAGCCTTCTATATGCTTCAAGGTGTCATCAAGACTGGTGCTAACAGGTAATGGGATATCTTCCCCATTACCTGCATGTACTATTGCGATCCTATTTGAGGTGTTGTGGTCTTTACATTCATTGATTGATATTTTTACTGGTGTGCTCTTTATTGATCACCTATCCAACTTATTACCTTCATTCTTTGATACCTTTTTATTGATATTTCTTTACTTACGGTTTCAGATTGCTTTGTTAGCAATCTCAAAGGGGGGTAATGTAAGGGGTCGCTTCTAGTCTAGCTACACCCCCGGGGATATTGTTTGGCTGGACCTTTACCTACAGCAACTTTGCTTATGTAAGGTAGAACCTTTTACTTTGTCACCACATTAGCATAGTATTGCCTCCAATAAACTGGATCATACTCTGCTTGGTGCACAACGAGTTTAAGGCCTTCTCTTGAACAGGATTCCAACCTGTTACAAATATGGACTTCAATCCTTGTTGTTTCCTGAAATGATTTCGTAGGTCAGCATTATAATAATTAAAACGAAGTTCTTCTTACCTTGTTGCCCAATGACAATACAATGTCAGTATTTGTCACCCCAGAAGTGTTCCCTTTATCCACACTGACTTGAGCTCCACAGGCTGCTTCAGCTAACCAAAAATTCAGCTCTTGCGCATCTTTCCTTGAGAATGAACTTACCATTGTTGTTCAACACACTGTGGTTGACACTGTTGCTGGCTTCTGGTAGAGGGCTCGAGTTGGCGATGCAATGCTGGGATTCAGGCAATCTAACTTGATTTTCGATAATTGATGCAGAATCATTGTCATCATTTACATATGGACTCAAGCTTTCAGCTTCAGTGTCGCTGTCGATGATGATCAACCACCTTGCTGGAGAAAGAGGTGTAGAGATTGCCGGCCGAAAACGTGTGAAGGACATTGTGCATTGGTGGGTGTTTGGATTTACTTCTTGACTGAGCTGACAACCTTTATCCTTGCTGTCTGTGCCCTTGCAACTCATATTTGAGATCTGGTTGTGTTATAGGTGTCGTATCCCTGAATAAATTAATAGTGCTAACATCATAATTTCATCCAGGGACAATCAAGGGTGCCGCATTAGGTGAAGTGTTGTGTCTCCCGCTACAGCTCTCCTTTCATTACAGAACTCCAAGCCCACTGTTGTAGCTGTTGCCCTCAAAGCTGGCATCATCTCCTCAAAGCACTGCAAGCATGGGTGGCATCAGGCTTGTGTACAGTACGTCGCACATGATCCGACCATCTGATCACATCTGCTAACACTCCCCTGGCACTAAAGCTCTGATCCTGCTGTGTAGGTAGGTGCGCAGGTTCCATACAGCATGCAAGATCCGACTCTAAGTGGTTGAATGTCAACCATTTCTGCCGAATACATCTGGTATGTAAATTATGTCTTGTCGATGCTCAGATCACCACTGTTCTGGCACTAAAACCTTTTCACCATGGATACAGGCAGGTTCTGTACCTTATGCAAGATCTGTGTTAAGTGGTTGCATGATAATTATGCCTGCTCAATTCATTGGGTACGTAAATGCAAGTTGCCGCTCTCAGGTCAAAATGGCCCAGGTGCTAGAAGCATTGCTGGTAAGGACACTTTCTCCATCCATGTATTGATGGAACATATCTCTGGTTGTGCTTATAAACTGGCTTCACCTTGTTGTTCCCCATAACGAGATCAAGTCTCACTCAGCCAAACCTGCGTCTCACTCCAAAGAAAAATTGACATCAAGCACATCCACTGCAAAAACCAAGCAGGAATTGTTGAAGGGTCATGAATCAGGTCTTGTACTTTGTCTTCCTGTGTGACGATCACTTATTGCATCCAAAAACGCAGCTGTATCTCATGGCACAAAGGAAAACCACAAGAAAATGAAACAGGAAATCTTGAAGGGTTGTAAACGAGGTCAGTACTTTGTCCTCCTGCTTGACAATCGCTTATTGCATCCACAAATTTGTAGTCCCCAGCACGAAGGAAAACCACAAGATTAAGCAGGAATTGCTGAAGAACTCTAAATGAGGTTGGTACTATGTTTTCTCTCACAACAATCACTTATTGCATCCAAAACATAGCCGCATCCGCCAGTGCACAGGGAAGCCATAATGCATGATTGAAAAAACTGGAAGGCATGTTAATATCCATGTACCATCTATTACTAGTGTTTTAAGGACCGGTCCAGTCCGGTTTTTTTGCCTTTTTTGGATGCAACTGCGACTGTAACCAGTTACAAAATGTCTGGATCATGGTGTAACTGTAACTGGTTAATGCCGGTTACGCACTGGTCTATTGACCAGTCATAACCAGTCTATTTTAGGACCAGTTGGTAACCA
>QFEU01006371.1:0-10196 GCA_003316345.1 Tricholoma terreum | reverse complement strand
ATAACCCAATTGACGGTCCATTGAACGCCCGAGGCGTCCGGACCGTCGAGGCAAATACCTGGTGAGCCTATCCTACCGCCTGCATATGCTTCTTATGTCCATCACTTCTCCTCAGAGCGCTTCTTCCATCACGGCACGATGGCTCACGCGATTTAACTTAATCCTTTCTCTAATATTACAGAGTACATTTGTAATGTGCCACTCCGTGCACTTAAGATTCGACTCCCGACTGTGTTATTTCAATCCTCCGTTCTTCCCTTCTAAATGCATTATAACTTCCACATCGACACAACCAAAGTCCGAATGTCAGCTTCTTCGCGAATAACCTGTGGACCACCGGCTTTGTCTCGGACACCACACCCAGTGCCCTCACACTCTGCCAATACGTCGGTTTCGGCTTCGGTCCGAAATTCGGATTACGACGTTTTCCTTATCCGTACGTGTCTTACAAACGGCTCTATTTCGTATCAGTTGGTTATCTTTTTAAATTGCAGCAGGATATGAGCGGCTCACGCCGATGCTACAGAACCGATCTTGGGATCTGTTGGTGACATCCAATCTCGCACATTTTGCGTCATGAGCTCTTCATATCACATGGTATCGCTTTACACATAAGTGCTACTTCCAGATCGAACATCCGGGTCCGGGGTGCACGTCGTGTCCTCGTAAAACCTGGATCTGGCACGAGGCCTAATTAAGTACTTAAAGCGTCAGTCACCGCGAAACAGTTGAGCTTGGCAGTCCCGTTACCCCTTGCAGCATAATTGACAATGCCGCATGGTCATGTCAAAACGGGATGTCAAGTCACAGGTGACACTCTCGTCGACTGTGTACGACATGCTTTCCTTTAGGTAATCGCCACCCGCCACGTTGCAAAATGAGCATCATTGCGTCAAACATAACCGAGCTTTCGAACATTGCTGGACGAATAGAGCAGTTACTTGAATCCGACAATCCAGATCATGGTTCTCATGCATCGTTGGAGGTCCGAGTCGCTCCAATTTCTCTTTTGGAGTTCACTTCTGTGGTTGTCAGTTACGGAATTGAACAATATGGGATGGACTTATTCATCGAGGGCCTCCAACTCTCTGGTTGGGAAGGCGCAGATTACACCGTGGACGTCTGTAAGCAAAGCAGTGACAACAAACTGGTCGTTGTCAAACACGTCAAGGTTCGTCTACCCTTTATCGACGGAGTGATCAACCAAGATGTTGAGCTCTCTCGCCGATTACGCAAAGTCCTCAAAGAAGTCTCGATCATGCAAATGTCTGGGATCAAGGCCTGTGGGAATATCTTGAATATCTTGGGATTCGGTTGGGAGTTTACAAGTGACAGCTCGACTTCACCGTTCCTGGTAGTCGAGTATGCGGAGCATGGGACTCTGCGGGACTATCTTCGAGCAAGTCAGCCTGGGTGGGATGAAAAACACTCGCTCTCACAGGACGTTGCGACAGGTCTTCATGCATTGCATTCTTACGCGATCATACACGGAGATATAAAGATGGAAAACGTGCTCGTATTCAAAGGCCCCGCAGATAGCTGCATTGCAAAGCTGAGTGACTTTGGGAGTTCCGTTGGTTTGCGGAAGGAGGTAGATGAGGAGACATACTGGGGCACACGCTTATACAACGCACCGGAAGTCGTGGGGCCTTCCGAGTCACAATCCGGCGCAAGGATTCCAGCCAGGATGATGTGGTCTTGCGATGTTTTCTCGTACGGTCTCCTGATATGGGAGATTCTGATGGATGGAAGATGCTATCTGGACGCTGAGCTATCAAGAGTAATGCGAGGCTGTGGGTTCATAGCCCTACATGATGTTGGGTTGAAACAGCTCGACGCATCGGTGCATTCTTCTGATAAACGATTTTTGGTCCTTCGATTGGCTCTCGGATTGTGTCTGAACCTGGACGCCATTAAGCGACCTACAATGCAAGTTGTTCTTCGCCGGTTGAGTTTCAACGAAGATGTCAGGTGAGTGAAATTTCTTACAAATAGCTCGATGCGAGACAACTAATAGTTGACTCCTAGTATGAAATCGAGCGTTCCTGAAGATGAAGTTGCCATCGGTGAAGCACTACCTTTAGCCTCTCCGATAGAGGATTACGTGCGTGTTCCGTCCTTTTCTGAGACCAGTCAGAATTGTGGTTGTTGATAATTCTCTTCCAGGACTTAAGCGTACTTCAGGGGCAACTGGAAAACAGTATTCCATGGTCTGTGCGTGCCGCTATCGCCACAGGCCTCCGACAACAGACACGACACGCAGTCCGAAATATTGCTGCCACAGCCTCCCTTGAACTCGCTGTTAGCCATTATCTGGGCTTCGGTGTGGAGCGTGACATTGAGAAGGTCCTGTCCTACATGTGCTCCGCAGCGGAATATGGCAGCACCGCTGCACTTGTCATTGTCGAACGACTCTATTCCACTTTTGGTCGTACGCTGGAGCTTGATGTGGATGAGATGGTACTCGGAGAGGATGATCCGGTCGCTAGAGTCGGCGTCGCTGCTGCAAGGCAGCCGGAATATGCCATGCCGCTCAGGGAACTCAATGTGATCGCCGGAATCTTCTTCCCGGACGAAGCGAGCAAACCGCTCCATGAAGCTGCATATATGGGCCACATCAGTGCAATGCGAGACCACTTACAAAAGATCAATGTGAACGACACGGACGAATTTCATCGAACCCCGCTTTTCAGAGCATGCCAAGGAGGCCAACTCGAGGCCGTAAAAGTTCTCCTCTCCCAGGGTGCAGACGCTTCCCTTCCAGATGAGGATGGGCATACGCCGTTGCATATGCTGATAATGTTTCCGAAACAAGACATTGAGGAGGCTGCGCAGTGTTTGGTAACCTCGTCCCAGAAGGTTGATTTAAATGCTTTCTCCGCTGAAAGCTTCGACGTCCCAGAGCTATGGGGCACACTTTCTGGAACACCTCTCGACTGGGCAGTCGGTTCCATCAACATGACGGTTGTCAAGGCGTTGTTGCAACACGGTGCACGTGTCACGGGCTTGGAACCGGATGCATCCCCACTGCATCTCGCCGCATCGCTCCACTGCTACAAAATTTTGGAGCTTCTCCTCGAGTCCTACCAAGCTGATCCAGAACATGCTGAGATCGAGTCCCCGTTCTTTGCTCTCAACACATCAAACCCCTTTCGTCGCATTCTTATTCATTGTAGCCACTACAAGGAAGCAATGGTGCAGACGGTTTCAATACTGGAAAGACACTGGAACGTCAATGACAAAGCTTGGGACATGCCTCAGTTGACGCCAATGAGCCACATTGCTGCAGCAAACATCAGCGATGGAGACGTGGATCTAGTGTCCTTACTAATACCAAGATGTGATGTTGACGCTGTCAATGGCGATGGAACCACAGTGATTCAGTCTGCCATACGCGGATGCAAATCCTCATCGGAGCCATCCCTCGCCAAGATTGCGACGATGCTAATTGAATATGGCTGTGACTTACGAAAATGTAGCAGCGGCTTCCTGCCTGGATATAATGCTCTTCACTGGGCCGTTTTCTGTGAGGAGGTCACAATCGCAACCGCTATAATTCAGAAAGAGCCTGGTATCGTGAACCTCACAACGAACGATGAGGCTGGGGAAACACCTCTACATATCGCGTCACAAAACGACTCTGGTGCAGCCATGGTCCAGATGCTTATTGATGCTGGAGCAGATCCATTGGCTGAATCCAAATTCGGATGTACCCCACTAGGGATTCATCTGGCCATTACCCGGGAAGCGACAGATTTACAAGTGTTCTCTATACTTCTGAAAGCTAATGCTGCCAATGGCTACGTTGTAAAGAGACCCGAAAATTGGACGGTCTTACATAGGGTTGTCATGCGAGCATGTATACTGAATCTTGGAGGCAAAGATGGCGATCGTCTCCTACGTCATCTCCTCACCTTTGACTTTGTCCGCAACCTTCTCGATGCCAGAGACTCCAATGATTGGACATGTCTCCACGCTAGCGCCATACTGCCTGAATACAGAGTCATCCGCATCTTGGTTCAATTTGGTGCTGATGTCCTCGCTGAGGATTCAGATGGCAAGAGAGCATTTGATATTGTAATGGATCGAGGACGGATGGCGCCCCCGGAAGACAGAGGAATCAGCTTGAAGAGGTGGTTGCAATCTGCGCTTGACAGCGCAATGTTCCTGCATCAAGAAAATGAAGCGAGAGAGGGAGAGGTGAAAATTCCTCGACTTCACCTTGCAGCACGTATGGGATATGTTGAGGAAGTGCGGAGGTTGGTGGACGAGCAAGGGGTGGATGCTATGGAGACGAATTTCATTGGAGACACAACGAGGGAGATGTTGGAAACATTTACGGAAGACATGTCTGATGAAGGGGAATACGACGAGGGATATCCAGCTCGGGTTCATGATATTCTCCGATTCCTGTCGATAAAGGAGATGGAGCGGCCGTCGAGCGCTTGAAGAGGATGTCCGGGTAACTTAATTCAAGCGGTAGAACTTTGCCCAACAGGTAACTGAAAAGCAACAAGCAGTCAAAGTTATATAGTTAGGGAGAATTGGCGTCGTGGCAGCTAGCAATGTACAATCAACCATATAAACGTTATCATCGATCAGACAACCTTCCACATCTCCTCCAGCGGTCTTAAAACTAGTTCCCGAAACTTGGCTTGCAGTTGACTGTCAAGCCTATCGTCGGATTCCCGTTGAACATCGAATTGACCCTCCATGCAACGCATGACAATCTCTCGAAACCTCTCGCCACACCGATGGCCGAGTCGCCGATCGGCTTGTCGGAGCAACTGTGCCTTCACAGCCAGGGGGTCATCCGCTAGAGCTCCAAAATTGTTGCCTCCCATAGTTTCAGCTTTCTCCCAAAGCCCAATTTCCATGAGAACAATCCCTAGAGCTGAGTTCCCATTTTGTCAGCTTCACGTCGCGGAAGAAGGGCGGAGGACATCCTCACAATAGATGTCGTGATATTTGGTGAATGTTTTCTTTGGAGTTCCCCATCTATCGGGATGGCGGTAGACGTTCCGAGGTATAATGTCATCGTATGGACCAGTAGAGAAGTCATTCTCCAGCCTGCAGACATCAAAGCCGCATATTTTGGGATCGTCAAGGGTGAGCTCATTTGCAGAATTTTCACTCGTGAAAAGAATGTTTTCACTTCGGAAAGCGCGGTGAATCCAATTTACTGAGTGGAAAAGCGACAAAGACTGCGCCAGGATGTGGCACAGCCTGAAGCGTGAACCCAAAGATGGTTTGAATGACTTCCCGGATTTGATCAGTTGAAGGAGAGAAGTCACCGTTTCCGTGGAAGCTGGTGTCTCGAAAACCAAGTCGATTCTGAACATGGACACTTCTCGGTTGATGTAACCCAAGCAGTGCAAGGCTCTAAAATCTGGGTCTTTTTGCAGGTGAAGCAACGCAGAAATCTCGGCAAACCTCCGCTTGAGTATTTGAGGCAGAAATCCATCAACCGGTTCAAATTGGAGATATTCCACAAGAACTCGCGCACCTGCGAACTCACTTAGTTCTCGATTTCCATCATCGAAGCGCAGCCCAGGAAGGACATCCGAGTCCTTCAACTCCAGTTCAGGCGGAAGAGTCGCATCTTCCACAATCAGCTTCCTCAGCCCGGCATGCTCTGCGACCCCCATTGTCTGTGCATCTCTGTCAACCTCCACAGCGGCGAGGTGCGAACTCTTTTCGAAGAAAGAAAGAGGCCACCAACTGTCCTCAATCTCATCCCGGACCATCTTGAGCCAGTCGCTGAATCTATGGTTTAGTTTCTCGGCTTGTCGCTTGCCATTCATAGACCATCGCAATGCCTTTTGCCGAAAGACGGAGGTTTTCTCGGTGGAAGTTGGTGTGATCTGAACTGTACTGTCAAAGATTAACTGAAGTTCTTCAGCCGTGACTGGTGGATTTGGGAATAAAGGGTCGGGAGGGGGGGCTTCTCTTATCCGGTCCTTATAGATAGAGTGAAGGGTGTAGTGATCGTAGAGGACCCGGAAGATCTCTTCAAACAGCTGCAGAAGACGACCCTGACGTGCTTCAGGCAGCTTACTGAACAGGTTTCCATCAAGAAACCTGAATTTGCGCTCGTCGAACAGGACTGCTACGGTAGAATCGTATCGATCTGCAAGCTGATTGAACTTGAGATCCAATTCACGGTAGCCCTTGTCGAATGATTGCGCGTCGTGGATGATTTTCCTCCAGTATAAGACAAGCTTTGTGACAGGTTCTACCAACCCTATCACTCCAAGCACAAGTCCTGCGGCTGCTACCATTGTGAAAGAACAAGCTTGATTCGTTGACGCACTGCGGCTCAGGTTGAATTATGCACGTGTGGTTTCATTATAAAGTTACTGGAGTGCGAACAATCCATAAGTTATATTACCATACGTAGTACTACATAATAATATACAGTCATTCCAGCATCACCATGAACTCGAATGGTCGTAGATTTTTACTTGGCAAATCATGACAATCTAATGTCATCATATTCAAGTCTTCCTTCTATGTAATCATTGTAATGGTTTGTAACGCAATGGACAAATGCCAGGCACGTGGGGGTATCTATCGTTTGTTTGTGATACGTCGTCGGCACGCATCATTGGCACCTGCCATCCACTCTGCGAGCAGTTGCTCGCAGCAGTGGTAGGGTACGTTTCGGTTGTCTTGCTAGGGCAGGGAGGGGTGGCAGTGATGGTGATGGTGCCCTATCTCGTGGGCGTCCCCACGCTGTTGTTAACCCTCGGGAAGGGGAGAGGGCAGTGGCGGCGGGGATGGAGTTTGAGTCGGACTCAAACCCCCCGTTTGACTCTTGTCCTACAGGCGTCTGTCACCAATACTTATGCGCGCCTGAGTGATTGTGATATGATGGTCAGATAAGGTACAGCAGTGCACAACCTTCGCTTTACTTCCACCTGGCACAATACCATGCTAAAGTTCCTCTCGAAATTATCTCAAAAACTCCATGGTCGTAAGCACAAAACCTCCAACGACGCTGGGTTGCCCACAGAAGATCCAATCTCGTCAACCGCTCCAATAACGACACCAGAACTTGAAGCGCCCCGACGAAATACCTTGCTCAACCTTGTAAAGTTCATTACGCCGATGGTTGGTGTGGCCCCAATTCCAGGCGCACAGGTCATAGGAAATGTGACGTTGGACATCATTGCTCGCATTCAGGTAAGTGAGCAGCGAGATATAAATCGTGGCAAACATATACACATACCATGATCATGATCATGAAACTGACAAGTCCCAATGGTCTGGGGATGCACAGACCATTCCAGAAAACACCGAAGCTTTCATAAACCTATCAGAACGCATAAAATTCCTTCTTTTCCTTGTTATGAAGTCGGGACCGGATACTCAAGGCTTGACCCCGCCCATTGAAAGATTTCAAAGGTGAGGATTCTTCGGGATACTGATCGTTCGATCGGTGTCATTGACATCTATTTCCAGCAAGCTCATGGAGTTCAAAAAGAACAACTTGGAAACTGATGACGACGTACGCGCTTTCTTCAATAGCCTCGATTACAAGCAACGTATCGCTGCACTTCAAGTTGATCTCCAGCAAGCCATCAGTGATGTCCAAGTGAGCTGATACCTCGCTGATGTCCGCATGACAACACTGACCCTACGAATCAGCTTGCTATTGGTCTGGAAACTTATCGCCTATTGGAGGCCGAACTTCCGAAATGGGAATCTGAACAAAGCGGGAATGTGCACCAGAACATCAGCGACAACCCTATCGGTGACCTCGATTACTAGTTAGTCGGATGGCTGCGATTTACTCCTTCTTTGCCCAGCGGCCAAGGGAGGGATCCAGGCTCGGAATCGAGCCGAGGGATCCCTTGAGCAAAACATCGTTCGATCCCCACTCAGTGAGTTCCCAGATATTTGCACTACGCACTACGAACTTGTCTATATCGTGCACACAGCATCTGAGAAGAACATTGATGTTGAAAATAAAGCAGGTCAAGGCATTCGTCAAACTCTCACCGACGGGAAGATAGGTGAGTATACAAGAATCCCGAATGAAACAACCCCCAACCCCGTCCCCCCACAGAGACTCCGGGTTCTGTTACACTCTCCAATGTATCTGGTCCACATACATGGCAGGTGCGGTCAATCGAAAACTATACCCAAGTGAATTCAACCCGTGTCCTATTTCTAGACTCGGACATCGGGGGAATAGGGTTTATTCTCCCTTTGATAGTCGGACGACAATGCTGTCTGCTGCCTTATCCGCTCGAGTAGGATTCAGTGGCTATGGTTGTATATTCAGTGACGAGAAATAGGATGTTTATTCGTATTGGATAACTGACTAAAGGTGCAAATGCCCAGTGGTGGAGAAGCCATGTTCAGTGTTCTAAGGTCGACGAAAAAGTATGAACCAGACTGGTGGTTCATTCAAGAGTTCAGGGCGTTCGAACTGTCGAAGGAAACACCTGGTAAACTCATCCCACCGTCTGCATACGTCTCTCATGCCCATCACTTCTTCCCAGAGTGCTTCTTCCGTCGCGGCACTATGGCTCCCCCAATTTGACTTATTCCTTTCTCTAATGTTACGGAGTGCGGTTGTAATGTGCTGCTCGGTGCACTTGTGATTTCACTTCCAACTGTTGTTGCAACAATCCTTCGTTCTTCCCTTCTAGCCGCATTATAACTTCCACATCAATACAATCCAAGTCTGGATGTCAACTTCTTCGAGAATAACCTGTGGACCATCGGCTTTGTCTTGGACACCCAGCGCCCACACACTATGCCAATAAGTCGATAAGGATGGTTATACGCACCAGCACAGTGTTCAAATGTTACCGTCAATTTCAGGCCCACCGTCTTCAGTCCAAAACTCGTATTGCGACGTTTTCCCTTACCCGTACGTGTCTTACGAACGGCTCTATTCCTTATCAGTTAATTATATTTTCGAATTGCAGCAGGATAAGTAGTTCGGGCTGGTGGTACAGAACTGTTTTTGGGATCTGTTTGCTGGCGTCCTGTCTCGCACATTTCGCGTCATCTTCATATCACCTGGTATCGCCTTACACATAGGCTCGCGAATGCTGCTTCCAGATCGAATTTACAGGTCAAGGTGTACACCATGTCTTCAACCTGGATTGGGAGGCCTAATTGGGAATTGATCAGTAAAGTGTCAGCTCTTACGGTCATCACTGCGAAACAGTTGAGCTTGGCAGTCCCTTTACCCCTTGCAGCATGACTGGCAACGCCGCATGGCCATGTCAAAACAGGATGTCAAGTCACAAGTGACACTCTCGACTGGGAGAAGGTCCTGCGTACGAAATGCTTTTCTTTAGGTAATCGCCATCCGCCACGTTGCAGAAATCGCGTCATCGCGTCAAACATAACCGAGCTTTCGAACATTGCTGGACGAATAGAACAGTTAATTGAATTTGACAACCCAGATCATGGTGCTCATGCATCGTCGGAGGTCCGAGTCCCCTTCTGCAGTCCACTTCGGTGGTTGTCAGTTTATGGAATCGAACTTCATGGGATGAACTCATTCATCGAAGGTCTCCAACTCTCTGGCCGGGAAGGCGCAGATTACACCGTGGACGTGCAAGCCAGCAACATATTTGTTAAATAGATATATCTTACTGACAACAAACTGGTCGTTGTTAAACACGTCAAGGTTTGTCTACCCTTTATCGATGGAGTGATCGACCAAGATGTTGAGCTCTCTCGCCGAGCACGCAAAGTCCTCAAAGAAGTCTCGATCATGCAAATGTCTGGGATCAAGGCCTGCAGGAATATCTTGAATATCTTGGGATTCGGTTGGGAGTTTGCGGGTGACAGCTTGACTTCACCGTTCCTGGTAGTCGAGTATGCGGAGCATAGGACTCTGTGGGACTATCTTCGAGCAAGTCAGCCTGGGTGGGGTGAACAACACTTACTCTCTCAGGACGTTGCGACATGTCTTCATGTATTGCATTCTTACGCGATTATAGACTGAGATATGAAAATGGAAAATGTCCTGGTGTTCAAGGCCCCATTGCAAAGCTGGGCAACTTTGGGAGTTCCGTTGGTTTGTGAAAGGAGGTAGAAGAGGAGACATACTGAGGCACACACTTATAAGTAAATGCAATTCAACAGCAGGTTTTGACGCATCACATCACTGTCAACCGACTTTAGCATTGCTTGTATGCTTATCACGTGGTTGCGTCAAAACCTGC
>QFEU01006369.1:0-20510 GCA_003316345.1 Tricholoma terreum | reverse complement strand
TTCCTCCATATTCAGTCATCCCGTACCACGGTGCAGCCTTTCATGCGGTATATCGAGCATTGGCGCCTCTCATGACGACAACTTTGTCCATTCGTCTCAAACCCAGCATGTTCTACCTCGTCACATATCTCCTCGTCGGAAATGCGCTAACGAAGACCGTTTGGACACCCGCCACCTATCCGTAGATGAGTCTACATGCGAGGAAGTTGTTGCAAGTTCTCAGAGCCAAACTGAAAATGAGTTGGACTTGTCAATGCGGATACTGGATCGTCCCTATGAACAGCTAATGATCAGAGCCGGGTTCGTCCATGCTTTTTGTCGTATCTACTTTGCATCTGAGATTCATTCCCAGACTATCCGAGACTTTTTCGGGTCAAAATAGATCACCTTCCCCAGATCCACCGAGTCCTCCCTATCGCACTTTATCCGATGAACTGTCTGTTCCTATTCAAACTATGACTTTCTTCAATCAAGACCTCCTAGACACCCGCAACCTCGCGCCAGTGGATCCAAATGATTCTGCAACGGAAACGGAAGACGAGAGCGAGAATGGATCATGTAATCGGTATATAGACGTGACAGGAGGTACGCGCAACTGCACTCTGGCACCGACTATAGATGGTGTCAGCGCCGGTGGAGAGGCTCTGCAAGAAACGGCTGAGTACACCAACTCCTTACCAAGTACGGTGCAAGACTTCGAGGTCATGTTTGACGAGTAGGGAAATACACGGACCGTTACAGAGCACGTGTGCTTGTCACGCATGTAATTCGAGTATCCTAATCAGAATCACATCCTCAGTGAAATCATGGTTGGACGACTTCAATTCAAGGCATGAATACTGATTTCCTTATCTACGTCGAAAAGCTACTAAGATCGACGCCACAGACAGCGTTAATTACTGGTGCCGGATCGTGAGTAGACGAGCTCCTAATAATCAGCCTTTTGGCATTGATCCTTGCGCGATATCCAGAGGGATCGGACTGGAATCGTCGATTCTGTTCGCTCAGGAGGGTGCCAATGTTATCCTTGCTGATATCAATCTCGATGCAGCGGAGAAAGGAGCAACATTGATATCCAACCGTTTCCCAAATATCAAGGCCGTTCCGGTAAAAACTGACGTCGGTAAGGAGGCAGATATAAAAGCGGCTGTTGATTTGGCTGTTGAGGAGTTTGGAAGGCTCGATGTCATGGTGGGCCAGATGATTGCCTTGATCAACGTCGTCGGGTTGAGAACTTGAATTTCACAGTTTAATAACGCTGGTCAATCAGTTTTCAGAATCGGGGTACATGGGGAAGCTAATCACATGGTGTACTTCTACTAGGCATCATGCATCCGGCAGATGATAATGCGTTGAACACGGAAGAGCGAATCTGGGACCTGACCATGCAAATTAATCTCAAGGGTGTCTGGTGGGGTTGTAAGTATGCTATCATCGCGATGCGACAAAATCCGGTAGACGAAGCCAAGGGACTGCACACCGGTGGAAGCATCATCAATACTGCGAGCTTTGTGGCTATCGTCGGAGCGGCGACGCCCCAACTTGCCTGTACGTATCCTGAGTGTCATATTTTGAATCCAATCAGTTGATATACTTTTTTGCCCTGGAAGATACCGCGTCCAAAGTCGGAGAGGGTTTCTCCTTGCTAAATCTCGTGCTGAGTCCCTCTTTTTGTTCAGGGTGGCGTCCTTGCTATGACGCGGGAACTTGCTATGGTACACGCCCGGGAAGGTATCCGTATCAACTCTCTTTGCCCGTGAGCCTCCGTCTTTGCCCGTGGTGCCTGGATACACTAACAACAATGAATTTGTCAGTGGGCCGCTAAAAACGCGTAAGTATTTTTTTTTTTTGAAGGAACATTTATATCCGTGATCTCCTGATGAGCTCTCAAGCTCTGCTAATGGATTTCCTGGACACCGCGGAGAAACGCGATCGCCGTTTAGTCCACCTTCCGATGGGTAGGTTTGGCGAAGCAGTCGAGCTTGCCAAGGCTGCCCTGTTCCGTGGGTTTCCCCTCTATAGCCAAAGAACATTGTTCTGATCGTTCGCTAGTTGCCAGCGATGATAGCAGCTATATGACTGTACGTTCGATGCTCTTTGAATTGCGGATGCGTATTTTCCGATGCGGGGCGTGCTAACCAAAATGAATTTCAGGGCACTGATTTCAAAGTCGACGGAGGCCTTACTTCCGCCTACGTTACGCCAAATGGGGATCCTGTCCTTCCTCCCCCAGCAAGCCTCGTCAGTTGAAAGGGCATTCCAGCTGGTCAGATTCACATTGGGCGGGATCATCACAGTAGGAACTCCTGTGTGGCAACTGTATTGACAATCTGTATACCTTTAAAGAATGTGATTTCAGCAAGTGATCAGGTAGCCATAGGAGCAGCATTCTGGATTAAGTGGTCAAACTATATTTGGTAGAGTACAACAAGTGTCATGATGATTTAGCAGCAGCACGCTTTGCGTCGCTTTCAGCCTTTCGAATTCTGGCAACTTCTTTTCCTATCTCGTTATTGATACGTTTATGCATAGCAGGCCTGTATCCAAGCCCGAAAAGAATCTCCAAATGAACAAAGAATGGAGCAAGAACAACAGCTGTAGTCAGGTCTTAGACATGATGGTAAAGGAGATGAACATTAGTTTTCATACCTCCGATTAGATTATCCACAAGTGCAGGGGCGCGCTTTTCAGCGAGACCATGACCGAGAAATTGAGCCACCCAGGAAGCGATATGAAGGATAGCAGCATTAAAGACATGATCTGAACTCTTGGAGTACGCAGTTGCCGTTAAAACAGAGACCGCCAACTGCGGCGCGTAAAGTAACTGGTAAATAGGGTCAGCATGTACGATGGGGCGGAGGAGATACGATACGATACGGACAGCAGCCACCGGTTCTAGAGTTAAATAGTATACAAAATATAATCCTGCATGGATTGCTGCCCAATTTAAGTCAAAACAAAAGTGGTCGCCAAGAGTATAGTGGACGATGGGTAAGAGTGATGGTACTGGTAGTTGTGAAGCAAGGACTTGAAACGTCCTGGAAAGATTGAAGGCGACCCGCATGAGCAATTGTAAGGCTATGAGTCCAGTTTTTCAGAGACCGCACCATAAGAGAATAGGAACACATATGACGTGGATGAGTACATTTATGCGATTGGTGTGGTACGCGCCGTAGAATGTCAGCTGCACTTGAGTTGTGAGCGAAGGAAAGACTGTCTGTGCATCAAAACGTACTTGTCGATCGACGTTGAAAAGTTCAAGGGGCATGGTGGTGGGAGAAGATGAAGCGATGCTCGCTCCAAACATAGCGTGACATAGGCAACATACTAGAATTATGTAACTTTCCGGTATACATAGCCCCGTCCAAATGTCTTTCACGGCCGAGGCACGCCGACTCTGTCAGCAGTACTGCCAGCAGGCACAGGCCGCGATACGCCCCGGTCCAGTTTAAATTGCTGGATGAGTGAGAGTGAAGGCCCTGAAGGGTGGAAAACAAATTATTTTAAACGAGACACGTGATTTTTCCAGTTGGAGCAGAAGTCTTTCATTCGTTTCCTCGTAACTTCGTCAGTTGCCCCAGTCTATATCGATGGTCCGCTCAACTATAATCGTACGAGCTTCGGATGCATTGCCTCTGGCTGCAAGTGTAGACGACGAGCAGGTTCTTCTCCATCATGTGTTGAGCGCCTGACCTATTGACGTGTCGTGTTCTAGACAGAACAAACACTCCAGGAACACAAGCAACAAGCAAAACTTATCTTTCGGCGCATTACTCCAAACGCTGAGCCACGGTGTTCTATTGAAAGCGGGCCTTATACGTTGCAGTCAGTCCTGTCAACGTTGCTTTCTCGGATTTAGTTGACCCGTCTCCCCTTGCTTTCAGTTACCTCATATCGGAGAACGTCGTCTTCCTTACGATAGCAGATAAATCGTATCCTCGGAAGCTTGCTTTCTCATACCTCGATGAGCTGTCGAAAGAGTTTGCGAACACGTATGGGCCGAAAGTCGAGGCTGTAAGAAAGCCGTATGCATTTGTAGGATTTGGTGGGTGAATTTCTAACTTACTTCCCCATTCAACTCCTGAACTCATTGATGTAGACACATTCATGTCCAAGACGGCTCGACTTTATCGCGACACGCGGACAGCGGCCTCCAATTCCGGGCTGGACAGACTGAACGACGACCTTCAAGATGTGACGAGGATAATGACTAAAAATATGGAAGAGCTGCTATGGCGAGGAGATTCCCTTGATCGTTCGTCTCCATCCGTTGTTCCATGCAAACAAGCATGAATGAATGACCGTTGTTTAACAGGAATGTCGCATCTCTCAGCCTCACTGCGTACGGATTCAGAAAAGTACCGAAAAGCAGCGAGGAATATCAACGTGCAGGCTATGATTCGACAATACGCGCCGTTGGGTGCTGTTGCTTTACTTATTGTTATTCTACTTTATTGGAGATTTGGATGATATCTGCCCTGTGATCACCCCGGATATACTTTGTTACTTAAAGTCACTTGCATTTTAATCTCGATGAGGCAAGTTGCGTTATGCACGGGGCCAGTTTTGTGACCATGTCTATGTATATCATTATAGTCTCCAAGCTTCTCACGTCGCCTTTGACCTCTTATCTTCATCAACTAGGTTTGTTTCCAGCGCAATGTACAGAGCTTCGTCCCCCTTCTCCCCGCCCGTGGGCGATCCAAGAGATGGTTATTTAGCAAACCAAGGCGCAGTTGGCCCAGGCTCAATAACATACACAACATCGACGGCACCTGATGGGAGACTGATCTATCATCCATTCAAGTTCGTATAGTTTCTTTTTATCACCCATCGAACCATCTGATGTTTGTATACACAGGGCTGTTCCAGCGAGGTGCGTAGTGGTGCTGAATGGGCTGCGATCGAACGAACTGATCCTCCCGATCACCAGCTATCAAACTTCAAGTGGTGTTGTCAACGGCATCCAATGGGTGCCCGCGGAGTCGACTTCGACTTTGCCAGCTGGCGCTGTCCCAGCCAGCGCGGTCAGTGTATTCTGTATTCGATCTTTGTTAAAATCCAACCCTCGTTCCCTCTTCACTCCAGGATTTTGCAGCCTCCTGGAATCGGGGCCGCAAAGAGGATAAAGCAAGTGATTGGTAAGTTCCAAACGTTTTAACTACTTGACTGGTAATCGATCGTTTCTCCGTTATCGGAAATTACCTCGCCGATTTTAACTTGCAATCGATCATCACCGTACAGGGGACGCAACGAAGAGAAGCAACGAAGAAAAGATGAGAAGGATGCCAAGCGTCAACGCGAGGAACAGGCTCGAATTGATCACGATCAAGAGCTTCGCAAGGCCAGGGAACGAGACACGCAAGCTCGCGAGCGGCGCAAGAGCTTCAATGCCGGGGCAGCACAAGGGCCTTATACGGGAAATCCTGGCACTGGGTATCCTTCCTATGCAGCTGGAGGCTATTCCGCCTCCACCGCTGGGGGGCATCCCGACCTTGACCGTCAATTTAGCGATTTGGACTTGGATCGTAATAAAGAATATACCGGGCTGGGACGTCCACAAAAATACGGCACCAGTGAAGCCGGTGGAGACAGACCCCGGGGTGCTAGTGGCGGCCGACCTGATGTCTATAGTCCATATGGGTCTTCAGCCGGGCCATACAACAGCAGTATGAGGTCCACTCCGGCTGGCCCTCCCAATGTGCGAGCTTCTCCGAATATGCGAGCCCCCTCTCCAAACATGCCAGCCCCGTCTCCAAACATGCGAGCCGCGTCTCCTAACCCGACCATGCGAGCTGCTTCCCCTAACCCGTATATGCGAGGGGGGGATGCCCCGTACCTTCCCACCACTGCTGCCGGATACCCCGGTTCCAATTTCTCTTCTTCACCTGCTCGAGGACACGCGAGCCCTCTGCCTCGCTCAACAACACCATTCGGAAGTAATACCTACCCTCCGGGCCATGTGCTTGAGGGTCAACAAATGTCTCGCTCCAGGCCCCCCTCTCCTATGCCTGGTGGTCATGGAATGCCATTCCCCCAAGGTGCATCCCCTCGCATGCCGGGCGGGATGGCATTCCCCCACGAATCGAACCAACTTGCTGCTCCAGAGGGTTTCTCCCGTCCAATAAATACGACAGGACCATTTACTCCCTTCCCAGATACGTTCATACAGGGCATGAACCGATTCTTTGATAGCCTTCCTAGGATGACGCCGATGCTCCAGGCCCATGATGTATTGAATGAGGATTGGAGTCGTTTAATGAAGGTATGTTCGGCGAGATTTTCTATTCTTATCGTGAGACCAAAGAGTCATCTAGGACATGGCACTTGCGTGGGCAGGAAAACTTCCAGTTCCCGATCTTCCTCGAGATACACGGCCCCAAAATGCAAATCTCGTCGCGGATCTCGTCGAACTCTGGAACACTTCTTTCTTTTTAAATCGTGGTGTCGAGCTTGTTCTTTACCGCGGAAGGGAGAGACGCACCGGTCAACGTGTGGGTACCGTTGAAAGAGATATCCCGGATATTGATGAAACAGACGATGACCTTTCCTTGACCGACTCTGAAGAGCGATCGGACGATTCGGCATCTGAATTTGGAGCAGGACGTTACAACACTTATACCCGAACAAATCCGCAAGATCCACTGGCTGAAGTATTTGAGATGGGACGACAAAGAAGAGCTGCTGCCAAGAAAAAGCGTCAGGAGAGGAAACGTAGACGCCGGGAGAGGATCAGAGATAAAAAGTACTGGCTCTGTGTTACGTCTGTAGCGATGCCAGCTGGTTACATGAATCCTGGAATGTCTGCCGGGTATCCCGTCGGACCAAGTGGGGGTGGCTATGGTCGAGGTGGAGGCAGCGGTTACTGAAAATTAGAAGACTGAGGGTTGTGGCTTTTGCTTAACTTTAGCATGCTTTGTACTACCATAACTTATGATGTACTGCAATTATAAATAGTGCTACAAGGAAATTGACAGCGCAAAAGTTACTACCAACCCCTGCCTCTTTCTCGAGGCAAGGCGTTGTTGTATGATGAACTTCCTCGGCCTCCGTTTTGATACCCTTGTCCATTACTAGCACCATATCCACCATATCCACCATAGCCGCCACTATATCCACCTGTGTTATTGTTAGTCACTCCATACCCACCATACCCACCTTGGCCATACGAAGAAACATGACTAGGAGCACCACCTCTGGGCGGCGGACCACCACGGCCAGCACTGTAACCACCATGATTCTGTGGTGGACGTCCTCCAGGAGGGCCGCCACTGCCGTACCCACTGCCATACCCACCATAACCTCCATACTGTTGCTGTGATGGGGGATAAGAAGTTCTCGGAGGATATGCAGGTTGTTGATAAGTGTTGCCTCCACGCCCATTGTACCTGTAGTTGCCACCATTTCTGTCGTTTCCATAAGAACTCTGGGGATTTGAGCCATAACTTGTTGGGCGTGAATGAAATGGATCTCCCCTTCCACGATCTGATGCACCCCCATTGTTCCACCCACCCCGGCTGCCACCTCCGCGACCTCTGCCGCGTCCACCGTTCCTGGTAACTTCTAGATCAGCTGCGCTGAGTACGCGAGGGGCTCTCTTGACCCCTGGAAGCAAAATGGAATGGTGGGGGAATAATTGCTGAGGGAAAAAGTAAAGCGCAGATAGAGAGCGGTCATTTCTGATGTCAGGAAGGTCCTGGGTAGGTAAGGGACAATAATAGGTGGATCCTGGCAGGCAGTCTGGATTTGGCAAGACGTTGCCCAAGATCCCGCCGCTCAAGTTAGCCTTGAGTGGGGTCGGCTATAGTTCAGCATTAGAAATTCAAATTCAGATTCATAAAACTGAACAAAACATGGACTAACCTCTAAACTCTTGCGTTTCCCGTACAATGCCTCGTACGTTGGATATATCGGGTGTTCGTCAGAAGCGAAGATAAAGTTATTGCCCCAGCGATTACGTCTTGTTTCATCTTCTGTCAAATTAGGATACTCCTGCGCCATGGCATCCAGTAATCGTTTTTCATCGATGAATGGGAGGAGTGCAACTCCCTGCCACGCCATTTTCTTTCCGTTCATGTCGATTTCAAACGTCGATGGATAGAAATCGATGATAGGGGAATCTTCACTGGTCATAAAAGTCTGGAACACAGCAGGAATGTGTTTTCGACTGTCGAAGGATATTCAGTGCACACGTATGACATTCGTTGCGTTATTCTCACCTTGCCGCTGGAAAGACACCCATCAGTTGCTCGAAAGGCTTGAATGGCTGTCCAAGTTCGAACTTGATGTCCATCTTATCGATCTCAACAAAATCTGCAGCAAAGGGAGCGAAGTGGTATGGGTAATACCATTGCCATGACGGAGTCTGGAATGTAAAAGTGAGTTACACTGATGAAATATTGAATTGACACAACTTACTCCCTGATAATAATAATGCAACACCCAGGCCATGCCCTCCACGTAAGCTTTGGTCAGACTACAAAGAAGAGTTAGAGGTGTACGCCAGATAAAGACAATTCGCACGTCTTTCTGAATTCTATGTCCGAAAGTTCAACGCCAAACTTTTGCCTATAATACCGCTCTTTGTATCCCGGCTCCCATAACCTGTGTAATATGGGCATTAGCTCATGATGACAAGGTATGTGTGACACGAACTGGACTGTATCCATTTGGTCTACTGTTCCATCAGGGTTCACTTTGAGTGCCAAAGGACCATCAACGGCAGCATCGTCATCCTCATCGACGATCACTTCATCATCAGCATCAGCGATCCCTGGACCCTCTTCAAATTTTCGCTTGATTCCAGGCGTCTGCTCGACTTCACCCATACCTGCATTCGACTGTAAAGCATCTGAATTAAGTTCGCCATCGGCATCAACATCACGAACACCAGGTGAAACCTGCATGTCGACATCAGCTGGAGGGAGGACGATACTATTCCGATGATTTCCAAAGCCAGGAACGTCATCTGTATCGTCATCAGGAGGTCCGGGAACTGAATTCCGAATTGGAGTCGAAGCGCTCATCGGAGAAGCTTCAAGGGTTGCTGGGGCTGAGATAGGGACCGATACCGTGGGTGGCGGTTTTACTGGTAGGGAACGATCAGGCTTGACAGGAGATAGGCCAGACATTTCAGCCTTTAACACTTCGGCTGCACTCATATTTGCCATACGAATTGCACGGCGGTTCGCCACCACGTCACGGTTAGAGCCAGCCAGCGCCTCTGCAGCAGTAGGAACATTCTGTATTGACTGAGCCGTTGGCGCAGCGCCAAAGCCGATAGAGTCAGCTGTGGCAGCAAAATTATAAGATGGACGCTGGGGAAGTGATGGATGGGCAGGGGGGACAGAATTGGGTGTCGTCGGGGCAACTGGATGAGCAGTCAACGCTATAGTGGGCGATGGCCCTGTAGAAAAGCCGTCTTTACTCTGCTGCTCCAACTTACGGCGCTTTGCATTCTGATCTTGTCGCTCTTCAGCTGAAAGTAACAGAAAAATGATAGTGTCAATATATGTTATTTGTTTGAATTGAGAAAAGGATTGGATCGTGGCTGGTGATATGGTTGGGGATTGAGACAAACCTTCACGTCTTCGTCGGAATATTTCATCTTCTCTTTTAGCAAGGCCTTCGAGAATGATTTGTGCTCGCCACAGCTCAAGTTGACCGTGATGTGTCAGATATCCACCCATTCTGGGGAGTTCTTGCTTCCATATCTTCAACAAAGTATCAACAGCGCCTTCTCGGATCTCAAGTGAGGGAAGATGGGGGAGAAAATCATTGCCGACGAAGAAGATGAGGAGCACCCAGTCATCAATAGCTTGTTCCAATGAAAATGGAAAGGGAGCTTGGGGCACGTCCAGTTCGACTTCAAGGTACTCGCGCAAAGTAGCGACATCGAGGAAAATGAAAGGCTTTTTCTCGGATGGAGGTTTTTTTTGTATTTCTGCCTTTGTGCCTGTACATTGAGCAGCGTAGTGACCTTCTTGGCCACACATTCGACATGCAGTGGGACTAGTATCGTTGGCAAAAACATCTTCTCGAAGCACCCTAAAGTAAGGTTCATGAGTTGCTAATGAGAGCATGATTAGATCCGCATCCTGAGAAGAAACATGTCAGACAAAGGCAGTGAATGCAGAAGATAAGTACATACCAAGCCATAAATTACATGGTGAGTGTTTGGGTTATATCCGGGGTTAGTTCGTTGTCGCCTGATAAAGTCCATGATTTTATGCTCTCCCTCTCCGGGAACACCCGCATCCGAGAGGATGACTTGCATCTGGCGGAGAAACAATGTATCAGCAGAATCTAGCTTCGAAAAACATGACTAACCTTCTTCCAACCAGGATCCGTATTGATTTTGTGTACCACCCAGTAGCGCAAAGACGTAGCAAGGAGATCCATGAAGGGGGTACCTGGTGTGATAGCATTCGAATCCCAAGCCTCCTGGTTCCTGTCCTGATCGGTTATTTCTTTGCCCATCGCTACAGATTATTCGATGAGTCGCATGGGCCACAGCTACCACAGAACAAAGCGCACCCTGCCACAAAGCCACAGACTCCTTTCGTGCTTCCTCCTTATCCTTGGCTTCTTGCGCTGAACGAAACCGCCTCGACCGTTGCTGGTTCATTTTAGCTCGAGGGGCAACACCATCTGTTCCTTACAGTCAAGAGAAAGGTATACAATGAGTCACGAATACTCACCTATAGCCATGAATAACAGTTTCCGTGGTCTGATCATGTTCACAATTCGTTCAGTGTAGTTAAAGATCTCAATCATCATCTCTTCTTCAGTTTCTGGAGCGGGCTATTCAGAGGTCAGTAATCGTGAAGAGTTGAATGCGAGGGAAAGCGAGACGAACCTTGCCTTCCGGATGGGTACAAGGGTGTACCTAACAGTTCAATCAGACAGCATACACATGCATTGAGACAGATTGCATACAATTCCGTTCATATCCAGATAGAGATTGTCAAACTCCGTTCCATTAGGATTCGGAAGAGATATGTTGACCGGAATAGTGATACTGTTGCCTTCTGCATCTGGAACTTTCATATCCTCATCTTCTTCAACTGGATAGACTGTGGAACAAAAAGTTACTTGTGTGGCTGAGAGGTAAAAATAAGGACTGCTGACTGATTTTCGGGTATTTCTTGCTCAACCAACGGAAGAGTGCGGGAACACCCTAAGAGAGGTCAATATGATGCTCGTTACGAAAATCAGAATAACGTACCATGATGGTAGTCTGCAAGTCAAAAGGGAGGTGCGAGAAAGATAATCGTGTCTGAGGCTAGTTGTTGTAGTCAACGGCGCCTGCGTCGTGGTCGTCGTGGTCAGCTTTGAGCAGACTCACAAAACTTTGTGTCATGAAACGGACTCACGTGATATTATGTCACCCACGATAATGACTCGATTGAATTTGCATGACCTCACTCGCTTACTACTTATAAAATGCCAGACCCGCCTACAATGCCTCCGGCTTCAAGCCAACCTTCCCAGAAATCGATGACAAAAGCTGAACGGCGGGAACTTCAAGAAAAACAACGTGCGGCCAAGCTACTTCAGAACCAATCTTCAGCTACAACCGGTGGCGCCGCTCCTCCATCGAAATCAAAACAACCTTCAGCCCCATCGCAAAAGAAAATAGCCGGAGAGGCAAGTGGAAGCAATGCTGGCGGTACGAAAACATCAATGCAGAGGGATGTAAACGTTGGTTCTGCTGGACTCGACGACGGTACTGGGGCATCTCGCGGACTACGTATATTCACGCATTTTGGGCTCCCAAAACCTGTGGGCCACTTGGTGAAGGGCGGCATCCATCCTGCGATCATACGGCTCGGCTTGCTATTCTCTGAATTCCGTATATGCGGCTCAAATGCAAGATGTATAGCCACCTTGACCGCTTTCAAAAATGTATGACCATTAGTCCTGCTTGGAGATCAATGACATGGGCTTGGTTAATATCGAAAATAGGTGATACAGGACTATACCACACCAAGTCACAATACCCTCTCAAGACATCTCATGACACACTTGTCACCTCAGATCACACATCTCGTTTCTGCGCGTCCAATGTCAATTACCATGGGAAACGCCATCAGACAGCTGAAGCTGGAGATCCATGATTCAGACATCGATATGGTTGAACAAGATGTAGGCAAGGCTCCTATCCCAGCCGTCCTTGGATTCACGTATAGATAAATCTAGGCCAAGGATATCTTGTGCCAAAAAATTGATAACTATGTCCGGGATCGGATTATCATTGCAGATGAAGTTATTCAGGAACTTGCAGGCAAGAAAATCAAGGATGGAGATGTCATTCTTACTTATGCTAGGTCCGTTTTACTCTTCCTGTGGTGTAGACAAACGGTGACATTTCTCAGGTCATCCGTAGTTGAGAAAATTCTGCTCCGGGCGCATGAAGAGGGAAAACGGTTTTTCGTGATCGTGGTGGATTCACGACCTTTGCTTGAAGGTATACCCAGATCATATCTCCCATTCACACAATCCTCATTTGTCTTATGCACATAGGGAAAGCTCTACTGAAAAGACTAACCAACACTGCGCCACCCATTCCCTGTACTTACGCTCTCCTACCTGCTCTACCTTCTCTGATGACGGAGGTCACCACCGTTCTCCTTGGAGCACATTCTCTCAGTTCCAACGGGGCGGTCTATTCCCGCGCTGGAACTGCTTTGGTGGCCATGATGGCTAAGGGCAATTCAGTACCTGTCGTAGTGTGTTGCGAAACATACAAATTCAGTGAAGGGGTAATGTTGGATGGGTTTGACAAGAACGAGTTAGGTAAGACTTCCCGAGATGTGAAGTAACTTTACATTTATAAGTTTACAGCGCCAGCACGGGTTTCAAAACCAATGAAAGGCGTGAAGGACCTGTCATCATCTCCGAACCTCGAGATTCTAAATCCTCTATACGACCTGACACCACCAACATGCATAACGGTTGTGGTGACAGAAGTAGGGTTGATCCCCCCTAGTAGCATTAGTTCAATTCCTTTGGCGCTTGGAAAAACAAGCTTGTAGATGCACCGGACTGGATCTGGCATGTATTCATGACTGCTATGCTTTGATTGAGATGGGTATCAGTGCTATGACATCAATGAGATATAATAGGAACTCTGGGATTCCATGCAAGAATGTAATGTAAACATTCGATCTATATCATTTGCCCTTGTCATCTGACTTGTTCTTCTGGTCGATAAGCCTTTGCTTGATCCAATCGAACACCTTGTCAGTGACATGTTCGACAGGGTGGTCAAAGAGGTAAGGAAGGACTGGAACAATTGCCAGACCAGTCATGGTCGGTCCCCATGCGCGGACGCGAGGATTTGAGGTCTTGGCAAATGCCTTCTTGGCTTGTGCAACTGCGGTATGGATTGTGAAAGCTGGTAGCGCCCTATAAGATAGAGCGCATCAAGCGTTGTTGAGGCAGACGAATCGAGTGACCAACATGGATGCAATAGACTGAAAAGTGGCACGTTGCACGGCTACAATTCCAATGCGTGTAGGCTCGGAGAAATTCGCCGCCTCGATCTGTGATGGGCCGCGGCGATGTGCTTTGTAGGATTCATAGCTGACGTCACTGGAGATGCCTAGGTTTGGTTGCTTTCACAATCGTCATAGTTGGAGATAGCTCACCCAGCAAGGTATATCCAAGAAACCCCATATGCAGCGGTGACGACCCAGGGTGGTACAACGGGGCGGAAGGCTTCTCCAACATCACTGGTCTATTTCTGGTAGTGAACTTCATGACTCGTAATATCACACCATAAAGCATACATAGGCGACATATCGAGAGCCCGCTCGAAGCGCAGTCCTTAGGCGGGCACCGTATGCCAGATATCGAACGTCAGAGTCCGTGGAGACGGCATCGTTGTCTGCGAGGTCATCGACCTTGTCCTGGACCGTCATGAAAATGTGAATAGCTAATTACATAATTACATGAATTAAATGCTTTGCTGATCACGTGGGTAACTTGACTTTTGTCATTGACTGTGACGGTCGAACTCGTCGCCAGACTCGGACTCGCCACCACCACCGCCGTTAGCAGCCAGCATGGATACAAGGACGCGCTCTGCATCTCCCGCTCAACTCGATCAGGAGCAGACTCTCCCTTCCCAGGAGAAGATTTCCGCGTACTATTCCTTGGTCTTTCCTCATTTTACCTTCTACATCCAGACCCTTTCTGTCACAATTGGCCGCCGATGTGCGCAGGGCCCCAGCGCTGCCACATCATCTACCGCAGAACCTGCTACGGTCGACGTTGACCTCGGTGCTCTCAAGAGTGTCTCGCGCCTACATGCGAAGATCGAGTTTGACCAGGAAGAGGACCGCTTTGGTCTTGTTGTCCTTGGTCGCAATGGTGCTTGGGTTGATGGCGTGTGGTCTGCGGCCGGGACACGAGCCCCTCTGGGGGAAAGGTATGGATAATTAAACTTCAGAATACGGCGCAGCCCTGACGCAAACATCCCTTCCAGATCACAAATACAAATTGCGTCACGCACGTTCCACTTTGTCCTTCCGCCACCACCACCTCCAGAAGATACCCCATCTCCCAGTTCACAGTCTTCCATCAATCTTCCACGTTCCCCTTCCCTGGATATAACATCCATTTCCCCTCCATCGTCACAGCCTTCGCACACACCTCCACCATCAGAAACCAAAGTTCTTTCGCCCCCTGCTAACCCTCCAATTATTGTCCCGCCACTGAAACCTACACCACTACTTGCCACAACAGAATCTCAACTACCCAATTCCAATTCGATCGGCAAGCCGTCAAGTAAGACCGGCAATTCCAAGAAGCGCAAGAAAGTCGACGATGATACGATCCATCCACGGCCGAAACCGGAAGATATGCCTCCTAAACCGCCATTCACTTATGCCCAGTTAATATACAGAGCTATCAAAGCTATCGGAGATAAGGCCACTTTACAAGAGATTTGTTCATGGATCATGAATACATACGAATACTACCGATATGCGGAGGCAGGGTGGACGGTAACTCGGCATTCTCTCTGCTCCAAATTTGTCAGGTAATCTGTAGTTTTTTGCAGAGCTCTGTTCGCCATAACCTATCTTCAAGTCGAGCATTCCTTAAACTAGAGCGATGTGGAGGCGATCGAGGAAAGGGCTTTTTCTGGACCCTTGATGAGAAACATTCGCAGTTATTGGAGGAACAGGAAGCCAAGATCTTACAGGCCGCTGCCACGGGCTCTCAAGGTGGGAAAGACGGGAGTGCACGGGGCAGGAAGAAGGAAAAGGGGCAGCTAGAACCCGCGTTGAAGCGAAGTGTCAAAGGCGATATCAAAGGCGGCCCTCTGCCACCACCGCTAACTTCTTCGCCGCTTCCCTTCAAGACCACTTCCACGACACCCACAGTGACCGCTGTACCTAATGGTCCACCAAATGTTGGTAGGGGTACCAATGCACCGGGCACGTCAGGGGTCTTTGCATATCCCACTCATCCACATCCGTCAAATGTAGGAACGATACCATCAGGAAATGCAACGTCTTCAGGGTCGCAAAATCCATATGCTTCTCTCACACAGAGCTGGGCTGTGCACTCGATCCCAACGGTGAACGCGAGTTCGTCTCCTGCTTCTGTCAATACAGCTCCACTTTCTCCTCCACTAGCAGCCACGTCTTCAACATCCTCGACTGGACCATCCTCTCAGGTTCCACAGCCCAATCTACCCCCGTCTGGCGTTCCCGATGTTATCATTCCTATTATATTGGGCCCCATCCCCCCAACTCACCTCGAGTATTCTCCGGCACACCCCAACAACTCAGCGAAGGAAGGTTATATGGTTGTTCACGACAAGAAGTTGATCTTGGACCCAGGCATATTCGCAGGGCTTGCAAAAGAGAAATTGGGAGAACTAGAGAAGATGGGAACACGTGCGGCTTTACCAATATTGACGGAACATATGGTCAAGGTGTTAAAGCGACGCAGGGCGAAGGAGAGAGGGAAAGGACGGAAGCGAGGGACAGGAAAGAAGGATGAAGGTGCATGCATAGTCGGGGGACTATTCACGACTGCGCCTCTCGAGCCGAGGAAGGCTACAGGCACTGCGGCAGATTCAGACATACGAATGGATGCCAACTCGATTGTGAATGAGGACATGGAGGCGGGTGCGGCACAAGTGAAGCCGCCCGTGCATATCACGATTCCGGTTCCTGACCCTGTGCCCATGGAACAGGAAGACATAGGTTCACCAATTGTGGTTGTGGATGATTCCGATGACGACGGACCCTCTGCTAAGCGGAGAAAGGTAGGTAATGATGTTACGGTCTGATTTTCATCGCCCTGCCTTTCTTTTCCATCTTCGTTCGTATGTATCACATTTCCCTTTACTTTACAGGATCATCGATGTAGTTGAGTAATTTTCCAGTAAGTAGCAGTTCCAAGCAACTCTGATGAGAGTTCGAACTTGACGATGTCATTTCTACTGGTCATTCACGTTGAGAGTTCTGAAAATACAATTATGTTCTTTCAAGGCTTTTAAAACAATACATAGAGCCTTGGCCTAGGTCTGCAATACACCCTGTATTGTAGACTGCAGAACTACATGTACAGGGTCAAACAGCCTGGCGTGTTGTTGATGCATGTATGTTCCGTCAAGGATGTCTTCACAAGCTCTTCCCTCCTCTTCCGAACTCTACCATTGATGGCTCTGTATGCAGTTATAATCCCAACGTGTCCCCAAAAGTACTCCGCCAGTGAGCACAAATTTCATTCGCAAGTGTCGACTCGGGAGTGCTCCTTTGGTCGATAAACTTATGAACCTCCATAAAGAGCTTTGACTCCCGCAGCATTCTAGGTGTCAAGAAGTGGTCATCTTGGCATGCTTGGATGCTTGCCAAGGTCTCGATAAGCCTTTTGTGGACTGCTCCATTGAACTTTCCCATATCGCGAAGGTAGGCGGCGCTGTTCAGCTGGCCTGCCCAGCTGATAACGCCAAGTTTGCTTAGCGACGATAAAGCGTGCCTAGAAGATCTCTGCAGACCATGGAGTTCTGACTGGTTAGTGGGCAGGGCATTGTTGGTATTTGACACTTCCGGTGTGCGACCGGCAGGGATTTTCGCATCATCACCAATCCTTCGAGTTACCTTGGCCGGTCGGTCGATGGCGTGCAGGTTCTCGCAAGTCCTTTTTCGCTTCTCGCCTGTATAAGCTATGGTCCCCTTTGATGAGAGGTCTTCGACTGGTTTCTTCACTGTTGCGCCAGACCTTTTGTCCATCTGGGATGTCGAGATATTCTGCTCAAGATGGGCTACAGTTGCAGAGCTGTAATCACTGTACGATGAATTGAATTTCTTGACACTCACGGTTTGGCTTTCCAAAGGTCCCGAATTCTAGCTTGCCCATGGCTCTGAGCTCTTGGTTGTTGGCCCCAAAGGTATCTGCTTGTGGGCCAGGCAGGTGGTGTGCAGGTGGGCCTTCGATGGTCGTCATGGGATGGCTGCTGCCATGGCCTGTGGGTGTAGCATGATGATGGGTTGTTGGTGGTGATATGGGAGAGGATTTTTGGGACCTGTGGTGATTTGAAGGTGATGGTGGAGAGGCAGATGCAGGAGGGCAATCAAGAATGCCATGAAACTGTGTTTCTGCAGTAGGTGGAGAGTAGTCAATACTCTGGGGACTACATGATGAATGTACTTGGGCATGGTCCGGAAAGAGCCTCTTGAGTACATGTTGAAGGTTGACTCTGGTGAGGTCATTCCATGTTTGATAAGTATGTGTGTGCCTGCAAGCTGTCAAGGCAACAATCCTTGGCTTGGAGGTTGTTGTATTGGGCAATTCTTGTGGCTTTCCCTTGGGTACATGTTCAACTCTGTCTCTGAAAGAGTCAAAACTGACATAGCTACTTACAGGAACTGGTAGCTTTTTGTTGAGTTGCTCTGGATCCCCAGGAGCCAGAGATAATTCTGAAAAAGCTGTGCTATCTCTATCAGGCCTGGGTGTTTTCCACCTGACATGCTTGTGTCGAGCTGATGGTGGTTCCACCTGGTTCTGACCAACACTAATAGTTGCCTATAATGACAATACATAAGTAGATGGCATATAAAGGGTATGCTGTTTCCTACTTTGAGGCTTGATTTTGCTTTGTAGATAGCCTGTTTATTGAAGGATGAATTTGATGCTGGGATAGTGTTTGGCAAGGAAGATAGAGCAGAGGTTGTAGAAGGTAAATAGGATAAAAGAGTAGATGGGGGTGTTTTTGCCATGAAATGTTTAGATTGGGAAGGAAGACTTGTTTGGGAATTCTGCAATGTGCTTTGATGCAGTGGATTATTGAACAGAGTCATAGTAGTTGAATTGCCTGGCATGATGTCCCTGATAGCTGACATGCTAACTTTAGTCTTGTTTTCTTTATCAGGTAAGAAAGGGAGATTACTCTGTTTGAGAATGTTATACAAGACTAATGATAGCATGAGACAAAGGATGAACCTGCTGAGTGTTTTTATAGCTCTTTTCTGATTACCCTTGTTTGGCCTATTCTATGACATTCTGAGACATACCATCAGTGCTTTAAGGTCCAGTCTGATTTTTTTCCTTATTTGGAAATATCTGCAAACTGGACTGGTTACTATATTTATTAGAAAACAAAAAAAATATGGAACCAAACCACTCCAAACCAGTTGCAACTGGTTTTAAATTGGACCAGTCCATAACTGGTTCAAACTGCAGTTTTATGAAATTGTGTACATAAATACACTGTCACTACAGGATACATGTATACCTACATTAATGTATATTAGATATACAAGTGATTAACTTCAGTGCTATAAAGTTTTGATGAAAAATGGTATATAAACCATCATTTTTGGATATTTTTGGTTGTGCAAGTGCCTGTATTGTGGCTCTGCAATAATCAGATGTAGAACTAGTCTAAACTGCAGTTTTTTCCAGTTTCAAGTTGGGATAACTGAACTAAGGGTCCAGTTCCAATCAGTTTAGTTTAGTTTAGTTCCAGTTATTTTTCAGTTCTATGGACTGGACCTCAAAGCACTATGGTTCACCATACTCCACAAACTTGCCCTCTGTTTTTTTTACTTATTCTTGACATCTAGGTCTTGGTGATAGCTAGAGATCTGCATGGGTAACTGTAGTGATTCCCACTGACCCCAGGGGGATCATGTTTATATCTATTATATTTAGATGTGGCTGGTTCCTATTAAACTGGCTCCTTCCTAATTTGTACAGAAGCCAAAACTTAGTCTAGATGCACACCACTGCAATTATATGTTATTCATACTCATTGCACAGTGTGATTCCTCTAGGCCCCTTAGGCTCACCACACTTTTTTGAGTATACAAACTCATATATCTGCACCTCAACACAGACACTTCTCGCAACCATCAGCAACTTCCTTTCCCACCCAAATCCAATCCTGCATTGTGCCACATAATGATCAGATCTATACCCACAATGTGCTCAAACACATTGCAGTTCATTTCTGAGGCCCTCAAAGCCCTTTGATTCTCCTGTCAGAGCTGTTGATCACCCTTGACAATGCCTGAAAGTTTTTTCGCACCTGATGGCTCATTTGAGCCATCATTACAATTATTCTCACACCTCAGTTGCAGTGTGAGCTGGTAACACTTGGAGACAGGATAACCCCCCTGTCAGTCATGACCAGAGATTATGATGCCATTGAGCATCATATCATAATTATGCTTGCACTGCTGGGGTGCAAGCTAGTATTCCTTACATGAGATATGGTGTACATAATAATGAATAACTAAACGAGTTTCTCTACTAGATCCATGTGAATCTACATGGATCATCTGAGAATTTGGCACCTATACCAATGAGTCCACAATTGGCCTGCTCGAACGAGAGGCCAAATCCTCAGGTGGCTTGAGCTATCGAGGCATTTTCAACAGTCATGTTGAATTTCATAGCAGACACTGGATTTCCACAGCCCAAGCTGAGGCTAAGGCCAGCCAGTCCCTGCTATGACATGCATATGTAAGAATGTTCTTACATCAGCTTACTAATACACATGGTCACCTGACCATTTGGACACCTAGGTACACAGAACATAGTACTCAGTCTTGTCTTATCTTTGTAATTTCCACAATATATATCACTATGAACCCCATGGCATCTAAATTTCATCCACTTAAGTGCTGAATATGTAATTTCCATATCTAAATGGCTGAAATAAGAGGGTATGAATTCAGGCTGGTTTTCACACCCTGATTTTTTATCCTTCTAATGAATGAATTGTCAACATCATAGACTGATAGTTTTCAGCACTTTAAGGGGCAGGATTTTCATGCAAAGAATGACTGAATTCATGGTGGTAATTTAATCCTCAGATTTAATGAATAAAATCTCAACCCCCTAAAAGTGTGCATTTTCACACCCTGATTTTTTATCCTTTTAATGGATGAATTGTCAACATCATAAACTGATAGTTTTTCAGCACTTCAAGAGGCAGGATTTTCATGCAAAGAATGACTGAATTCATGGTGGTAATTCAATCT
>QFEU01006367.1:0-12220 GCA_003316345.1 Tricholoma terreum | reverse complement strand
GGCACGCTGGGATCGAGTGGTTTGCTCTGTTGAACGGTGGCTAGTTGCAAACCCAGACACGAATACGTCAATCCCAAAGGTTTCTGATAACAATGAAATCAACAATACTGTAGAGGAAAGAACGTTGACATACCATTACCCGCAGCGTCGCCGTACCTCCTAGTTGCCCACCCAGGAAACAGTGTGACTTTCTCCATACTGAGGTCCTCGCCACCACCTTCTCCTCTTCTAAACTTGATTTTCTGGCCAGCCCATTCTTTCCAGCTCTGACCTTGAGTCTCGTTCAGATTACGTTTTAGATACCCTCTGACCGTTGAAAATCGAGAAGTAGCAGAGTTCAGGTACCTCCAGGAGGTTGGCATCTCTTCGGTCATGATAGAGAGAAGTCATATGTTTTGGGTGGAACCACTCATTGTTTTCGGTCTTGAGCGCTCAAGCGCCCAATTCAAGTTCAAGCCCGCTGTCGCCACACTTACGTAACTCGTACATCACGCCAGCGACGTCTGGTAAGCGGATACAAGTTCTGGTTTTCCCCATAACTAGTGTTCAACATAGAATCTCAGGGAGTTAGATGCTGGAATTTGTTCATACAGGCTAGGGCTTTCCCCAATACCCAAAAACTTCCATCATCTTTGTTACATGTTTCAGGGCAAGTGGCCCACTTCTGAGGCTTTTATCACTCCGGATGGGCCATGATCAAAACTGCTCCAGAACAACAAATATAACATGGACCAACTACAGGTGCAACATACATCCTCCCAACTCCCCTATCCACTGTTTGACCATGTGTAATCAAAGTGAGAGGCATCCCCTCTGTGCCAGAGGGGCAAGATGTCCTTAGGTGGCCCATTACTTGCATAGCGACAGTATTGTTATTATTCTTCTTTCTTAACATTATAAAGCTATCTCAAGATATCCTCAAATACCTGATGCACTAGTGGGAAATTGAACAACCACAACATATCATCAGATCCATTCGCTGTGCTCACCTGGGGATTTGTTGTGCTTGCCTGTGAGCATCCGTAGCGATCCTGGCTAGCGCTTTAGTCTGCTGAGAGTCTTCAGGGTGATGCCCAAAATGAAAATCGAGAATGACCAAGTGAAAATCTCTTGATGCCAACGCTGACTTGTAAGTTTCGAGTTCTCAGTATTGAGAACGAGGTTATGTTGGTCGTGGCCTGCAAAAATCTATTTTCGCGGTGATTGCCGAACCGGGTGTCAGTGTTGTTGGGACCCGGACCTGGCCACTGTGATGAGCCTATTTTTATCTATTTTCGCAGCGTATGCCAATGCGTAAGAGATGAAACACGGGCATCAAGATGAAAATTCTATTCACCCTTCGTTGTCTGACAGGAGCATTGTCTAAGTAAATAGTTTACTTGAGTTGAGAAAAGAAACAGCTCGGAATATACACGTATAGGAAGTACAAAATAATGCGGCTGGGCTACAAACCATTGGCGTGTGTCAGCAACGACCCTCCATGGTCGGGCAAGAGCGAGGTTCCAACCAATCGGGACCCTTCCAAAAAGCCTCGGCATCACAATGATAAATTGCAATAGATTCTAGTCCTCTTGGCTCCGTGTTCGATTGGTATACAGGAGTATGTCTTCGGGCCAATGAATTGTTTGGCTGGTATATGATTAGCGTATAAATTGATTTGAGGATTAAGAACCCACCCATTTTGGGAGCTTCTAAACGGTGCACACATGAAGCCCACATGGAATACCACTACGTGCACTCCATTCAACAAAGGGGGGAAAAGGAACGTACCTTGCGAGTGCCGTTTCCCAAAGCGGACTGCTCATTGAGAAGGAAGGCGGGACATTCCACCACATCTCCAACCGAATATGGAACAGGCTCATACGGGTCGCGAGGTGGAGAACTCGGACATGCCATGCGAAGCAGTGGCCCACTAGCACAAGGATATAGTGGGTGCTACATGACATTACCTTGTGAAATATCAAGCGTTGTAATAACTAACACCAGCCCGCACAGAGTAAATAGTAACACCCACATCAAGCTTCCCAGTCGCCAGCACCTGTTGTTGCGCCTCTTCATCTTTCCAGCCTCCCTCCACCTCTTTTTCCATCCCTGCGTCAGCTCTCCTCGTTCCCTCTCCCATCTCTCTCTGATATTCTCCTCAGTTTCTGTGCAGAAGAATGAAATGCTGGGGTCTCGCCAGTCTGGGATAACATTTTGCATCCGATTTGCATGACCTTTGTTTTGAATGAAGGAAGTGGTGGCCATACGGAAGAAGAGGAGAGAAGGGTTATAACTTGTGTTGGGGCAGGGACTGGAGGAGGGTATGTCGTGTGGTGTATGGGTGTTGTCGAATGGGCATGAACGTGTGCCTGTGCCTTGCCCACTTGATCTTGTGTAGGATGAGGTATAGAGAATGGTATATCTTCGTCTAGCTCTAAATCAAGGTCAAGGTGTCTGAGGAGAGAAAATCCCGCTGAAAGTCCAGTAACTATTAGTGAGATGATTTTCCGGTAAGAAAAAGTGTTGTATACCCTGGTCTTTGCATGGGGCAAAAATATCCTTGAGTTGTGTCGATCTTCTGGGTTGTTGGTGAGTTGCTAAGGTGGTAGGCAGGAGCTTCAACTTCACTCCAGTTTCTAGATGTGATTCCACGTCCTGAACATGAATAGCTTGAGCTCCTCCTTCCTTGAATCATGCGTCACTCCTGTTACCATCATCCTCCACCAGCACCACTTCATCCTTCCTGCCCGTTACGTTCTCAAACACCCTAGTCTGCTCGGTTTCTTCTTCACTGACTTCTGATCCTAGGATTTCCCTTCCAATCCACTCTGCATCTGTTTTCCCATCGAAGGGTGAAGCAAGTAGGTCAAGAGAGTGAGATTTCTCTTTGGCCAGAAGAGATGCCTGAGCAATGCCGGTCGCTGCTTGGTGCTGCGACATACGGGTCAAAGCTGGTGGTGAACATGATGGACGTGTTGATTGTGGCAATTCAGAAGCAGGATGGGGTTCACCCATGGATGCCCAATCTTCTGGGTCACTGAGTTGTGCTTCTGTTTCACCCTCGCTACTCATTCGCACCCAGCTCCAAATCAGCAGATACATTGTCCACTTTGTGCCCAGCAGCCGCAATTATGTCGGCATCCAAAAAGACACCCTTTAGGTTACCACTCCCCCACCGTGTCATATTGATCATACGCCTTCTTGCCCTACAGTCCGGATCCTTCACCTTCTTTTTTACCTTCTTTTCTCCATCGACGTGTTTCTTGTCTCGTATCTTGGTAAGACGGGGTAACAACCTTTCGGGCCTCATCTTCACTGATCGCAGTATTCTGCCGAGCGGTGTGACCGTCCAGCCAGCTCTGCTTGCAGCATTTTCATGTGAGACGAGAGACATGTCCGCCGCCAACAGCATGAGAGCGTTTCCGTTTCTTTTTTAGAGGTTTGTCCGAGGTAGAGGATGGTTTGTGGGCAATTCTATATCACATTATCAGTGGATTTATTTCGTAAAATAATGATGACAGACTGTTCTGCGAAATCGGGTTTTGCCTCTCCAATTCGTAGTTTTGCACCTTTCCATGTAGATCCACTAAGAAGGTTCAGACCTGGAACGCGAATTATTAAAGCTTCGTATTTAAGAAGAAGAAATTTTTCACATACATCTAGCGAGTTTAGCCGGTGTTGTCTCGATCGTGATATACCCAAATTTCCTGGGCAAGCTCAAACCGTCCGGGAGACCAAATCCATCAACAGCTCTGACGGTACCAAAGGAGGAGATCCATTTTTCAAGGTTGTCCGCTGTCAGCGCTGGTGTCAGCCCAATTACATGCAGTCTCTTCATGATGAGGGCGTCCAACATGGTGAAAGGTAGGAGTCACATGGAGTTTACATTTGAACTGGTACCGCCTCAGACCAATTCAATCATTCCTCCAGTTCGCCATCACGGTGATGACAAAACTTGAAAGTTCTTTGGGCAATGTGTGATGGCGGCAGATACGCACAATCAACATCGAATATCACTGACAAATGATTCGTCAATGGATATTTTATTTCAGGAACCAATGGAATGTTGAAGTGACCTCGGCCAACAGACACAGATGAAGGTGACAAGACAGTAACAGGCCTAACTCAAAGCATGACTAACTTGAACTTGAAGCGTTACCAGCGCTTAATACAAAGGATGGTAATGGAGCTTCGAAGAAGTAAGTTATCACCAGCTGTCTGAGGCTGTGGTGCAGTGTCTGGGACAAATTAAGTACCATATATGGTACCTAATTTTGGCTGACCAATCAAACATCCATATATGGTACTTAATTTGGCAAGGCAGATTTATGTACCATATATGGTACATGCCTGGCTACTTTGTTTAGAAAGTAGTTCCCGTCTGCATGCCTTCTTGGGAAATACTTTCCCACACCTGATCAAAAGCATAATTATCTCTTGATTTCTCCTCTTTCCCTCCTTCTACCACCATCCCCCTTGTACTTTGCAACTGCTACTGTGCAAAATGGCCCCTGGAAGACCCTCTGGTGGCAAGAATGCACCAGGCCACTCAGATGTTGCAAGCCAAAAATAGCAATAGCCAAATCAAAAGTGTTGTAACGATGGCTCTTATTTACACATATTTACCACGCGCATGATAACTAATGGATGGGACAACAGCACACCATGATCATCGACCACCACCATCATATGACTTGTAGTACTACATTTTCTCTTACGCTATTAATCCATATCTTGGGCTCGTTATATCTCGGTCGCCTTAGTTCTCTCGCATAGTGACTTCTCGTGCGAGCACTGCACGAGGTTACACTTTTTTTTTAACGCCACCCTCAAAAGGGATCAGCAAGCCTCGCATAGCCATCGTGCCTACTGTTGTTCTGAAGTCCACTGCCCACCCTGCCGTTGACATGCCGTCAAGCATTAGGTGTCCTCGACACAACTGCTGTTACCGCTGCCACCGAAAATCTCCCTGTTTCCTCCCCGCTGTCCTCACCGACGCCTGATACGAGTGCTGTCCACACTCCATCTTCATCAAGTGGAGGAATCAATGCGCATACACTCACGTCCGTTGACCCTCAGACACCCCTACGTTCTCACATGTATACAACGACTGCTGTTTCCGAAGGCTCTGATACCGACTCCTCCTGCGATTTCCCGCTGCCAGTACCACATCTAATGTCTTCGAATACCCCTGCCGAATGTGTCCATGCTGAACCCAAACACATACCATTGCTCACTCCGGGTGAGGTGTCACCCATGGTGATGCGTCAATGGGAGATGGCTTGTGAGGACTTTTTCTCTGTGAATAAGAAGCTGGAGGTGACGGACCGAGTGTCTGTGATCTTGCCTGGTCTAAAGGACATGCGTGCTAGGGATTGGGTTGTGATGCACCACACTGATCTCATTGCACTTCCGTTTGCCAACTTCATGAAATGCCTGCATAAAGAATTCCTAGCAGAAGGTTGGGACAATGAACTTTACACTTGTATATGCAACGCTCGCCTCAAGACCTCTGACTCCTTTGCAAAGTGGGTGAATGATATCTGCCACACGAATATCGTTTTGCGTGGCACCAATTATCATTTCTCCAAAGACGCCCTCTGTTTCCAACTGGATAGCCTCCTTGATATCGATCTCCGTACCCGTTGCAAGAACCGTAAAGTTAAAGATCTCGTGGAGGGTGCTGTCAACGGAGCAGGTGAAAAGACCTCTGAGGCATGCCTGGCCACGTGGATTGCAGAAGTCCGCAAGCTTGCTGAGGAGCGTACTCATGATACAAAATGTTACCTCAAAGTGAGCGAGGATTTCCAGCATGCACCTAAACGCCAGGCCATTGCTAACAACCCCCGTACACTGAACACTACGTCCTCTACGAAAAGCTACAGCGCAACGAGTGCAGGACCGGTGATGCAGACCAAACCCCCACGTCTCACAGATAATGAGTGGTCCCTGCTTTACAAACATCAGGGCTGCATGAAATGCTGCCGGGGATACCAAAACCATCGTGCCTCAGACTGCCCTTTTGATTTCCCTGACCCTCGCAACTACAAAGAGTTGACCGAGGATATACTCCTCAGTCAAAAACATGGAGGTACCATGGGCAACAAGACTGTTGGTGTCGTGACATCGACTTCGCATGTTGAGGATGCTGATGATACAGAGTCTTTGCTTGTGGGGGCCGTGATGCCAAGTGTGGTCCTGGGTGCCGGTTCTGAGTCATAGGAAGACATACATAAGTGCCCCTCTGACTGTGCCACACCTACGGTGGCTATGTTCGCTGATAGGTCCTGCTGTTGACGAACTGCTTACAGTGACCAGCATGCTCGACTGTGGAGCGCACATCGTACTCATTGATGCTGCGCTTGTCCTTCTCTTGGGTCTCCATCGTTTTTGCCTGCACAAGCCCCTTCTGATCTCTGTAGCTCTGAACAACACCATGTGCTCCGATAGCCACCTGTATGAATATGTTAGAATCGCCCTGTTTGCACTGGACTCGTCTTATGTCTCACATACCATTAAAGCAGTTGTGACTTCTAGCTTATGTGTTCCGCTCCTCTTGGGACTGCCCTTTCTCTCCGTAAACCATATTATTGCAGATTTCATTGCATGTACCGCTATTGATAAACATTGCAACTATGACTTATTAAACCCACCTGCAAAAATTAAAAAGTTGATTGAACCGTCTGTGTCTGTTATGGAAGTAAAGAATAATAAACGAAAGATGCTGCAAGAACTAGTCTTGGTATGCAAAGAGCGTCTAAAGAATGGCAAGGGAGTCCCTGAGATTGTTAAGCCGTTAAATGTAGCTGCAATGATAAGAGACCAAATAGAAGTACTGGCACTGCAGGAAAAATTCGGATCTCTGGAAAAAGCCTTTTTGTCAGAATTCAAAGATGTGTTCGAGCCTCTCCCACATGTCAATAGACTTCCACGCAATGTCACGGCCCAGATTAAATTAAAAGATGCTGAGCAGACTATCAAAACACGTACTTACGCCTGCCCACGTAAATTCTGCGAGGCGTGGCAAACCTTAATTCAGCAGCATCTGGATGCTGGTCGCATCCGGCCTTCCTCGTCTCCCCATGCTTCCCCTGCATTCATTATCCCAAAGGCTGACTCTTCTGTCCTACCATGTTGGGTCAACAACTATCGACAACTGAACAAGAACATGGTCACTGACTCCCATCCCCTGCCTCGTATTGATGACATATTGAATGACTGTGCAAAAGGAAAGATTTGGGGCACACTCGACATGACTAACAGCGTTTTCCAGACATGCATGCACCCCAGTGATATTGCACTGACTGCGGTATCCACACCATTCGGACTTTTTGAGTGGACGGTGATGCCGATGGGGTTGAGGAATGTGCCAGCCATCCACCAATGTTGGGTCACATCTGCTCTGTGCCCTTATATAGGGAAGATCTGTCACATTTATCTGGACGACATTATCGTGTGGTCAAACACGGTAGAGGAACACTGCGAGAACATGCGACTGATCCTCGCCGCACTGCATGGCTCGCAGTTGTATTGCAACCCCCGAAAGACCCATTTATTCCTAACCGAGGTGGACTTCCTGGGGCATCACATCTCAGCGTGAGGCATTGAGGCTGACACGAAGAAAACTGATCGCATCGTGAACGGGCCTCGACCTTGCAATGCAAAGGACGTTCGACAGTTCTGTGGATTGGTATGTTACATTGCACATTTCCTGCCACAGATCACAGAGCATACTCGCGTCCTTACGGAACTAACGACCAAGGAGTGCAACTCCAATTTTCTGCCTTGGACGGAAACACATCAGAATGTGTTTGAGGCAATCAAAAAGGCTGTGATAGGGAGGGATTGTCTAACAACAATCGACCACAGTCTTATGCCGGACATGAAGGTTTTCGTAACTACTGATGCCAGTGATTTCCAGTCGGGGGCAGTTCTCTTGTTTGGCAAAACTTGGGATACTGCATGACTGGTTGCATTCGACTTGATGACATTCAAGGGTGCAGAACTGAACTATCTGGTGCACAAGAAGGAAATGCTAGCTATCATCCATGTGCTGAACAAGTGGCATTTGGATCTCATTGGTATACCTGTGTTGATTTACACTGACCACAAGACACTCGAAAATTTTGATACACAGAAGGACCTCAGCCGACATCAGACTAGATGGATGGAATTCATGTCCCAATATGATTGTAAGATCATATATGTCAAGGGGGATGACAATACCGTAGCAGATGCACTGTCCCGGACGACGTTCGACATAGACTCGCTGGCAACAATTCCTTACCCGCCGGAACCAGAGCTGGTGGCTGTGGTCCTAAGTAGTGATGATGGTGCACTGGCATGTGCACAGGCGCTAGCAGATGCAGCCACAAACCCTCTCTTAAGCTCCACAGTTGCTTCTATGTTGTCTATTGCTGCTGATGCCGAACTGGTGTCCAGCATCCAGCAAAACTATGTGAATGATCCTTGGTGTAAAAGACTGCTAGATGCGGAATTTTTTCCACATGGGGTCCGCAAATCTGGGGGTTTCCTTTACACGGGGAACAGACTAATTGTTCCCCGGGTAGCCAAGGTATGTGAATTACTATTCCACCTGGCTCATGATGTGTTAGGTCACTTCGGTTTCAGCAAAACGTATGGGTCTCTATGTGATTCCTTCTATTGGCCTAACATGCACCGGGACTTGGAACAAGCGTATATACCAGCTTGTGCAGACTGTCAACGAAACAAGGGAAACACACAGAAGCCAATGGGCCTGCTCCACCCACTCCCAATACCGGATCAACGTGGAGATTCAGTTGCCATGGATTTCATTGGGCCACTCCCAGAGGACAAAGGATTCAACTGCATCGTCACATTCACAGATCGTCTTAACAGTGATGTTCGGATTGTACCGACACGTACTAACATCTCTGCAGAAGACCTAGCCATAATATTCTTCAACAAATGGTACTGCAAAAACGGTCTGCCACTGGCAATTGTCTCTGACCACGACAAACTATTTGTCTCGAAGTTCTGGCAGGGTCTCCACAAACTGACAGGGGTTAAACTGAAAATGTCCACTGTGTACCACCCCAAGTTGGATGGTGCGAGCGAACGGTCGAACAAGACGATAAATCAGTGCCTCAGGTATCACATAGAGCGCAACCAGGCTGGATGGTGCCGCGCCTTGCCGCGGGTACGTTTCGATATTATGAATACCATTAATGCTTCAACAGGCTTCTCTCCCTTCCAACTCTGCATGGGGCGATCACCACGGATAATACCACCTCTTGTGAATGACAAAGGCGATGGTATCACAGACATACGTGCAACTGCTGTGATTGAGCGACTGGAGCTGGACCTGTTGGAGGCAAATGATAACATGCTTCGGACCAAGATCTCACAGTCTCTGGCCGTGAATGAACACTGTACTGATGAGTTCCCTTTCAAAAAAGGTAATCGAGTGGTCCTGTCGACGCTACACAGATGGCAAGATTACAAGGCTAAAGACGAAAAACGTGTGGCAAAATTCATGCCACGTTACAATGGGCTGTATGTGATAACGGACACCGCGCCGGAGATCTCGACAGTCACGGTCGATATGCCTAATCACCCGAGCACCTTCCCCACCTTCCACACGTCGCAGGTTCGTCCTTTTGTCGAGAACAACAAAGAACTTTTCCCAGACCGTGAACTGGATGAACCCCCTCCGGTATTCATCGACAAAGAGGAGGAATATTTCGTTGACAGGATTTTAGACGAATGCAAGAGAGGTCGAGGCACTCAATACCTGGTGCGTTGGCATGGTTATGGACCGGAAGAAGATCGATGGTTGCCTGGACGTGAACTATCCGATTGTGAGGCCCTGGACATCTGGTTAGCAAAGCAGAAATTGGTTGCTAGTACGTAGGCTTTCAATTTTGTTCGCCGGCCGGTAGCTTTTCCCCACTGGGGTTTTTAATACACCTGTGTTCGAGCTTTTTTTTAGCTTATGTTTCTGGTCGTCAAGAGGACATTTGTTTGAATTTTTCACGGAGGGGGAGGGTGTAACGATGGCTCTTATTTACACATATTTACCACATGCATGATAACTAACGGATGGGACAACAACACACCATCATCATCGACCACCACCATCATACGACTTGTAGTACTACATTTCCTCTTATGCTATTAATCCATATCTTGGGCTTGTTATATCTCAGTTGCCTTAGTTCTCTTGCATAGTGATTTCTCGTGCGAGCACTGCACGAGGTTACAAGTGTATTAAATCAAAAGCCTATCTTGCAAAGGTTTTACCACCATCATTGTGTAGTCAATTTGGTGTTGCAGCCTTTCTTGAAGTCCCTGATATACAAATGGGAGAGCCAGATAGAGTTGAGTCAATGGTACTTGTTGGTAGTGTCTCTATAGAGGATCTGCAAGCAACTCTGGAAAATGTATTTACACAGCTGCCAGTGCAGGCTGGGATGTCAGCTGCTTCATCCTCACACTAGCTGAACTCTCAGGTCACTACTCAAGCTCTGAGTATAGATTCCACAACAGGCTTCTGTTGAGAAAAAGTTAGAAAAAAAGTCATTACAGAAGAAAGGAGTTGTTTCACCAGATAATTTTACTATCTTGCCATCAGGTCATTGTAAGAGACAGTATGAGCTCCATGTGGGTGCTGGGCAGGGTGGGGGTGGTTGCCCTGGTTCAGGTAATTGGTCAAAATGCATATACAACAAGTAAGACCTATACTGTTTGCTGAAATTTACAAATAACAAACCTCTTTAGGGCTGTTGACATGGCAGCTTCATGACATCACATGGTACTGATTTTGTGTCTTTTATTGCAGCTGTAATATATCAGTGGTCAATATGTAGCCAAGCTTTTCTGAATTTTATGGAAAATATACAAAAGTCCAATAAAAAATTACCTAGTTGGTCTTATAATAGTATGATATGAGGTCATAGGGCCTGGACCCTTTTTTGATTTTTCTAAAAATTTTGAGCAATGTCCTAGACATGGCACCATAGCCTCGTAACATGGGACATTTGATGGGCTCTAGATAGATTTCTAACTCCTGCATAAAAAATCTATAGGACTCACTCTACCCCAGGTGCTAGAATAGTTCTGAGTCACAACAGTCGATGGTACAAGTTCAAGGAGTGTCACAAAACCTGTATTGTGGAACCAAAGAACAATTAATGTGTCAAGTAAATGACACTATGTCTGCACCAGTAGGCCTTCAATCCAAGATATATACTGGACTACACACCTCATGACATGTTTTTGTGGGCTATTATTGCACTATTGTCATGTCTATGCTTAAGTTAGACAGCTTAGAACACTATGAGACCCACATGGTAGGAATACTTTTCCACATTTCAGCCACTTAAATGGTGTAAAAATATATATTTATGGTGTGGTTTTCATGTATTGATAAACATAAAAACAAAATAAGTTTCATCAGAATTTGGTATAAAAATCTGCCACTAAGGTAGAGGACACCCACAAGCCGCCAACATCATGTGGTCAGCATGACAATGTCCAAATTTGTCAGAAATGCTATTAGAGATGGCTCTGACCACTCCACGACAACATTATAAGAGATTTTCCTGCACAGAAATACGATAAAATGTACAATAGTCATTTTGTGATAGTTAGTTTTATGTGACATTTATTATTCAGTTCAATTTTTCAATTTTTAAGTTCTGTCACATCAATATCTGAGTGTCGCATCTGCAAAACTCTTCACTGGTGTCTGATTAACATGGGATGAAAGTGCAAGGCAATACTACAAAGCCTTAAAAAACTGAAGCATGCATTCCTTTCATCTGCCCTTTCCAAGAAACGAAGAAAGCTGGAGTCTGGCAGTAATTCAGAGGATGCTGAAAAGGAAAACAATCCAGTATGTGTAACCTTCAAACAACTAGTGCATTGTTTTACTAATGAAAGAAAAGGATGCAGCATCAGTATCCTTCTTGTCAATGAGAACCACAAAAGGTACTTATATGGACACCATTTCAACCTCCACATCCAAGAACTTGCTGGCATCACTCTGGGGCACGCCAGTGGCTGAAGACTCTCATCTTGAGATGATCTCAAGAAGGCTGGCCTGCCAGGACACCACTGGAGCCTCACTTCTCCTTATTTCCTCCACTTACTAATAATTGCATATAGTACTTACTCTGATTCACTTTTAGTACATAGATAGCCTCTCAGTGGTATAGTAACCATCACAATGTAGATTACCAGCTCAGAATTCTAT
>QFEU01006351.1:0-12358 GCA_003316345.1 Tricholoma terreum | reverse complement strand
GAGTATGACGATGCCGAGATTGTATGTTTGACACCACCTGCATCTTCTTCACTCTCCCGTAATATGTTTCTCAGTTTGCAGCCCTTCGTCGGGTTCATCTGATCCCATCAGAAGATACAGCAGAGGAAGACACAGAGACGATCAACATGAACGTGTTCCGCAATCTGGATGCTGTTGTATCGGAGGGTGGAGAAAATTTCTCCACTGGGTATGTCTGCAAAGGCCATATCTGATTTACATCGCTAAGCTACCGTCGTAGGGAAAAACAACTCCTTTGCATGGCACGGGCTATTCTCAAGCGATCCAAAGTGCTTGTCATGGACGAGGTTAGTGAACTGTATCTGAATAACTCTAACACGACACTTCTCTGATCGTCGCAACATTCAAGGCAACTGCAAGGTATGATGTATCCCAGAGCTTAAACATCGATTTTTTAAATAACCTGTTCTAGTGTTGATTACGCCACAGATGAACTTATAGGAAAGACGATCCGGCAGTATGTTACCTGACTTCCCGCTCATGCCATGTCGTTCAATCATTTCTTCCGCAGGGGGTTTGCAGAAAGCACAATCCTCACAATTGCTCATCGTTTACGTACAATCATCGATTATGACAGGGTTCGTAGTCCGATCCTGGACTTCTGCCTGGTGACTAAATATGCTGTTTCAGGTCATGATCTTGGACAATGGTCGTATCGTTGAATTCGACAAGTACGTGTTTCATGTGAAGATATCTGGTTGAATGCTCACCGTCCTCCTGCTGGCAGACCCCGGGTGTTACTTCGTGATATTTCCTCCGAATTTTATGCACTATGCAGAGCGACAGGACGCGAAGAGCTCGCGATGCTGAAAAAGATGGCAGGGGTGTGATTGGGTTCCAAACAGCGTAATGTTTATTGCGGCGAAGTTCATGTGCAGGTAGCTAACGTAGATATATTTACCAGCTGGTTCTATAAAGGACAGCTGATGGTAGTACATACAATAGACTAAAGTATTAGGGCGCCGAGCCCATCTAATAGATGTCCTTGTGCATATTGCGATTGCTGATGCGCCCGTAAGAGGAAGGGCAGAGAATCACTGCGTCGTCGCTATCTCGATCAGGGAATGCACATTCTTCGGATATACTGAGCCTGGGCTTGATGGAACAACCGCAGTCTTTCTGATCCCCGACCACCGTGACTACGTTGCAAAGCTGGGTACCTATTGCAGTTAGACTGCATAAAAGGTATGTACGCATGTACATACCTGTGATCTTCCAAATTTTGACGGGTAGTGAGGTACTTATATCAGAATGCCCACTACAGTACCTTTGTGATATTTACACATGACGGCCGTGTGAGCATCTGCAGAATCGATCATCAGAATGGCAGATATCAATGACAGCCTAGTGTTTTACCAGCGCGATTGCTGATAAATCCACAGCAATAACTCAGGATGACCGTATCGCTATTACTTCGCGGTTCCCTACTATTCGAGTTCTAGACCGAGGCCGCCTGGCCTCAGTGAAGTTGAAGTTTGCTCCTGAGAAATCATGTGTTCACGTTGCTATCTGAATCGCCTAATCTGAAAGGGATGATCTGAAAGGGATAATTTCAATATATTCGACACCTTAGGAGTCGGGGGTATGTTGAAATCCACACATTTTGGCGGCTTTCGTTGAAAAGTTCACTCAGCGTCCTCGCGTTATACAACATCCCTACTTAGTTTCTGTAAGTGTATCGTCCAATAGTAAACTCATCTTCAGTAGAACAGCAGCTTTAGCTTCCACTGCTGTCTGATCACCTATGCTTTGAGATTCCACAAATCCCTATAGATCATTTCCAAACACAAGTTTCGGTGGGAAGAGGGACGAAGTCTTAGGCGGCCTCGTCACGAAGAGCCCGACAAGGCTTCGAGCCTCTCGGGTTCCAATCCCAGCTCGAGCCTCTCTGCCCAGAATTCCGCCGATCTTTATCGCACTTGCATCACCAAGAACGTGATTCACGGCTGCGGTATGGGGGCGTCTGGTCTCAGAACAGTATCTCTGGATCCACTACCCACAGTACTAGCACACCTGGATTTCACGTTCGACGGTACGCCCTACCTCTATTGCTATTTGCTCTACTCCTGCTTGAACTACAATACTCAGGTAGCGGGGTCATCGTGTTTGGGATTGTATCCCTTGAAAGCAATAAACCACCAACTGTTGCTTATACCATCGATGCCACCATGACATTCGTTACAAGCGAACCCGATGCGAATATTAACATCTTTGATCAAATTCTATTCAAGTCCCCTCAGCTATCATCAGACCAGCACGTTCTCAACATAACAGTGCAAAGTACAGGTTCACCTTTCATTCTTTCGTATCTCCCCCGCATAGCCACCAGCATCAACATCTCCACCTCTACCCACGTCTACGCAAGACACGACAGCTGTCCTTAATGAATCACTGTCCGACGCACATCTAACTATCAGAATATTGGCAGCCTTGGGTTCCATCCTTGCCCTTTCAGTCATGATATCCGCGCTTTTTGTCCTCTTGTCGACGTCGACGTCGACATACCAAAGCCTTGTCGACAATCACAGAAACTTACAGCCCTTCGCCTTCGCCTCGCTTCTTACGAGGTATTTCTCATAAGTTGTTGCCCATCAGTCTGTCCTGATCTACATCTCGTCTACAGCTTCCGAATTCACCACCACAGAATCTATAATACATAGCGGTGCCAGCAGCCTGGCGTCTGCTCGGAATATCAATTACGAGATGGCTGCGGTTGACCCAAGCTCCGGTGACTATACCCCAATACCTAGCAGATTCCTTTTTATGCCTCCTCCTTACACAACTACTTGCATTCCTTGTCGCACCCAAGCGTTTCATTTCGCACAATTTAGATGTATCATCACGGTTTCTCCTCCGAACACACTCCGTGGAATCGAATCGAGGACTACTGCCGACCAAAGAGCAGTAAAGAGCGGACGGAGTGCATGAACTTAGTGCTATGGTTTTAGGTACATAGGACGCCGTAGTCAGGCGGCGACTTCAGGGGGCATAAAGAACTTGCATCCAGCGCCGCTATGCAACGTTTGGCTTTTTAAGCGACATCTTACTCGCCCATTCTGGGGAGCATACTTCTTGCATTAATCTACCATACATGTGTCTACTCATGATCTAGAACCCCCCACTGCATACTGATACTGAGGGAGATACCATGTCCGTATAAAGATAAAAGACAAAGAGACGTGCGAACTTTCAAGGATCCCACATGTTCTTGTTGATAAATGCCAGCAAATCCTCGTCGCTCATATCACGTAGCTTGCTTGAACGATCTACACGAGCCTGCTGTGATGTGCGAATCACCTCCAACGCTATCTGTGCGCTGATCTCGCGGACTAGAAGATGGCGTTCGTTAGTCATAAGAAAGTGATTCTGGATGACTCGTACGCACTACGTTCAATACGCGGGTACAGAAGCCCCATAGCATGCTCCTCTTCCGTGACGGCGTCTGCCAGTCCTAGGGATGCAGCCTCAACCATAGAGTCCGTCACACTCGAGGCCTTAGCTAGGATAGCCCCTAGTCCGAGACCTTCATAACGCATGAGCATACAAAACCAAGCGTATCATCGAATATACAGACCAGGGAAAATATACATGTTGTTGCCTTGGCCGGGATACAACGTCGTGCCGCCGTACTCTATAGGGGGGAACGGTGATCCCGAAGCGAAGAGCACCCGCCCGTCAGTGTTTTCCACTGCTTCTTGGAAGGAGCATTCGGAGAGTTTCGAGGGATTGGAGAGTGGGAAGATGATGGGCCTTGGGTTGAGTGCAGCCATTGCTTGGATGACGGCGGGAGTGAATGCGTCCTGAACCCATTGGAGATGATAAGAATCAATCGGGAACAAGTGCGTTTATATACGTACATGAATCGTAGAAAGCCCCAATAAGGCCGTAGGCTTGACATAGTCAATGATATCGAGAATGTCTGTTATCGGGGGTCCTTCGTAATCTTTTCGGGAGAAGTCTTCACACGGGGGGTCAGTTCAACCGTGGTGTGGAACAACAGTAACTAGACAACACACATTTTTTGTGTTCAGCAAGCCGCCCACGGCCGTCGTACACCAAACCCTGGGAGTCGATGAGCCAAATGCGCTCACGCGCCTCTTGTTCCGACAAACCATGTAGGGTGAAGAAGCTCGTGAGCTGCGTACCCACGCCTACTCCTGCCGATCCAGCTCCAAAGAAGAGGATACGGTGGGAAGTCAAAGGCCGCCCTGATGCAGCACACGAGAGTTTGGCAGCATTTATGAAACCACTGAGGACGACGGCACCGGTGCCCTGGATGTCATCATTGAAGAGAGGGTATTTGTGACGGTACCTCTCGAGGTACGTGAATGCGTTGTCTGTGGAAAAATCCTATCACACGGCAAGTCAATGCCTGCGCACGGGACATAATTCGAAGTTTTGGAATTTACTTCAAACTGCACGAGAAGTTTCGGGAAGGCAACCGACATCTCGTGCATGAACTCATCCATGAACTCTGTCATTTCTGGGCCGCTGACACGGCGCTGTCGGAGTCCAAGGTAGAGAGGATCATCTAGGAATTGCTGGTTGTTGGTTCCTAGATCGAGGCAGATCGGAATGGTCGACGAGGGACGGATACTAGTCGAGCAGTCAATATCTACATCGTCGCCTGAGATATCGCGTGGACCTACCCTGCGCCGGCGATATACAAGGAGAGCTTCCCGATCGAAATAGGCATCCCGTTGACACCAAGATCCCCGAGACCAAGGATACGCGAACCTAAAAAAGATTTTTATCACGATCTGCATCACTGACGCATAACGATCGTACCATCTGTGACGACACTGATCCTTGCCTCCTCGATTTTCGGCCAGTTGTTAATGACTGAATAAAGTTCGAGTTGGTTTCTGCATATGTTTCTGACAAGAGATGCGTACCGTTACGGATGTTGCCCCTGTCATTGATGGAGATAAACTAGCACCATACCGTCAATTTTACGCTGAAATTAGCAGACACGAAAAATGGGACGGACTAATCCTTCAGGATGTCTATATATGTGAGAGTACTGCTGACATGCGTCACCGACGGTTGGGGTGTAGATGAGGGGAGTAAATTCGGACATGTGCTCTAGACACAACTTGTAGAACATGTTTGGATCCTGCTCCTTGAGCGATGAAAGATAGATGTATTTCTCAATACATTTGTCCTTTGAGCGCAGCTGCGCAAGGCATCGTGTTTTATGAACCGAGAAATCCAGCACCGGGGGAATCAAGCCTCGTTTTACTTTGGGGGACGCTAGAGATGGAACAACGATAAACACGATGAAAATATGTTCAACATATAGAACGAACCTTGCGATGGCGGTTTGGATTTCTGGAATCCATTGGGCTGGTTGGTGGTGGTGATGATTACAGTCATGGCTGATAACTGAATAGCAGTTGAGGGGTGATTCGTAGAAACAGGAGGGTCAACATTACAAACACCGTTATATATATGTATGGTCCCACATGGGAGCAACCGGCTGTTCCGTTTTTCGCCGCATACCTAAGCAGTCGGTGCATCGGAGACCGTGCTACGGATGCCTAGCCACATCGGTATAAGCATCAAGTTGTCACTGACACTGATCGTTTCATGTGCACAAAGTGGATAGGTGTATAAATGTAAACTGTCAACTTTTCAACAATCACGACATTAGTTATCTCTGATTAGTGGTCTAAGCCGTTCGGAGGGAGAAAAGGTTGACTTTATTCGCCAAAATCTTGTTGTAGTCCGCTGGATACGGACAAGTGAGTCAGTTGGTTACGGAGAACTGGTTACTTGGAGGAAAAGAGAACTCATGCTTGCCAGTGTTTGCCATACAAGCCACCGGCTTCTCAACGATCGCGGCACACGACTGTTTTGCGTACGCGCTCGGACACAGATATCAATCAGTCGGTACACTACACCGCGATAGCGATCTACTCCTAAACCTGGTGGGGCAAATCCTGTTGACAATCGAAAGGGTCGATTCCAGTCAAATTCATATTCAAAAAAACAAAACAAAAAAGGCTGGGCCCAAAATGCAGCCTCCGCCACAAGAGGGTGTTAGAAAATATAGTCATGATCCCATCTTTTGCCTCAAAGATGTTCGTGGCGGAGCAAGATTTCTGGGCCCCGCGTATGCGTGTTTTTTTTTTTTTTGGTGGGGCTTATCGATATAGATTTGACTGTCAATGAGTGGAATCCCTCATGGACATCAACATTCTCCCCAAGACTCGGAGATGCTGATCTGCCACAGTGAGCGGCATCAACCGAGTAAAAAAATGGGCCTTGTGTCTCGCAAGAACGAGCAGGAACTAGGCCTTGATTTTCGGGTCCGGATACTCACGAGCCCCATAGGGTCTTGATGAAAGCGCTGCAAGGAACCAATTCACACGCCTTGTAAGTTGTATTGTGCCTTAAGAAATCTTTTTTCCTCGTGGGGCTGTTTCGATCGAGGAAGCATGGTGTATTTTACTTTGCAAGCCTGGGCAACGACGACTCTCTTAATGTTCACGGGAGAATCGATAAGATACCAACCACGCCTATACTTAGGCTATGGCTCGTCCCAATTGGAACAACAGGCTGGTCTAGATCATCAGGGACGAAAAGTCGGCACATCTCGCTGCCCGTGATAAGTAGGTGGGAACTGATGTGTTTGTGAAACCGAGCTTCGCCGACGGAAGGATTGCCTTCCTACATCCTCCTGCATCACCCTTCGAAGGGATGGTAAAAAGTACTCGGCAATCGATATCCGGGTAGGTCGTTTTCGACGTTTCGACATCCTCAAGGGCAACAAAGGACTGCTATTCGCGAGCACGGTGTTACGGGACGCAGCACCGGTCTGCATAATCTTCTGAGTCGCCGTCGTACATGTCCGTCAAAGCAAATAGAACGTGCGATCCGGAATTGGTCAACCCCGCCTCGCTCCGCATATACGTCCCGTGTTCCGAACTCACGAAGAACCCCAGTTTCTCCCCACACTAAAGCAGGATTTATGGTTCCCGAGTTATCTCTCCGAGTCTCAGTTTATCTCTCTCTGAATACGCCCAGGCGCGCTTGTCCCTGCAACGTGTAGACCACTTGATGGTTTGTGTCGTTTCTCGGCGGAAGTACACCATCTATTGATTCTGTAATAGATTGCTAGCTGGACGGATCATCATTCAAGGAATGATACAACGATAGGCACGTCGTCCAGAGCATATCCTATCTCGAAATCTGATGGACATTTCTAGCGTTTTCTTCGGCCCTTCCAATTCGGACCGCACGCTCACAGACGTGACAGTTCCCGCCCACGGCTGACTGCCATACTTCGGCAATCACCAAGCCCCACGCCGCCGTATAAATTACTTCCACTCTCTGTACCTCTCCTTCTCAACTATGACCTGAAAATCGTTTCGGCAATCCAAGCGCCGTATATCTTATCTCGTCCCTGTGGATTTTTTAATTACCGCCCGACCCTCGATGGTATCCGATGTGAAAAAAAGCTGCTATAACCTTTTTTCTAACAAAGGCCGAGTTGCACCTTCTCCAGATGAATCACGCATATCGGAAGTCAATCGTTGCACACGCAGGTACATGGCGCTAAGGAAAAAAATGCGGATGTACCCGAATCCCAACAAAGAACAATCGCTCGGGAACAAATGTCAAATAACATATCTAGTAGACGCAGGATCGCGGCCCGGAGACCCCCTTTTTTTTTTGCCCCGATTCAACTCGAACGATCGTCCCTATTGCTCATGCATACGCATATGACCATATGTATATGATCATATGTATACCATGTAAGCCTCCCCCCTTACCGGTAGTATATCAACTGCAAAATACAGGTTCGGGAAGCTTCGCTGTTTTGCACGAGAGCCGAGGCCATTGACGGGTCTTCGACCATTCGACTCGGAATCCTGCAACTGCGGCGGGAGACTGTCTTGCGGACCGGTGTCCACATGCAACGCCCTGTTCCAATTTTCCTGTGGCCATTGGTCATGCTCTCCCTTCAAAAATGTGTGTACGGTGGCGCAGTGGTTCCTGCTCGTTCGGCTTTTTCCATTCTTCAGGTACAAATTTCTTCCCAACGTCGAAGGGAATACCTGCGGGGGTGGCAGTAAACCTTAAACATTCTAGTGTCAAAAAAGAGATCGCACATGTCTCAACGATTTCACCCGCAACTGTCCGGTCCTGAGCCCCGTGGGCATCTATCTATCTATCCTGTTTGTAAGATCTTGCCACTCCAGATCAGGATACAGGAAAACCTAATCAGATGGGAAATCCATTGGAATTATCTGGACTGTCAATACTTCGCGCGACGTTCTCGGGTCCGTGAAGAAAATTCCAAGCATTTATGGCGGCATTTAGGACTAGTCTTTTTACCTTGGCGTCATCCTTTTATTGTGCGTTTTGTTCGAGGAGGTCCACCGCCTAACATGTGCAGGGCTGAGTTGCTTATCTGCATCAATGTATTGTGCTATCGTCAATTCCCCGAGCCTATCAGTTGTCTGTTGATTAATAGCAGAGAATCTGGAAATGAACGCCGCCGTTAAACAGTCTTGAATTCATTCGATTCAGTCGGACCAATCATTTTTCCTTGTGACCATTGCCCGATGCATACGTACAATCCAAGAAAAGTGTGACGAAAATAGCACCGCGCCACCGCCGAAATTTCCCAACATGTCGACAATCGGACAATCACCGCCCCATCCATCCCTTGAAAGAAAACAACAATAGTAAATAATTTGTTTCTTGGCAGATGAAGGATTAGCAAATAGTCTCACCCCATCGACTACTAGAAGCTCTCCGCAGACATATTGGCTAGCTTGGCTTGCGAGGAAGACGACCGGGCCGGCGAAGTCTTTCGGCTCGCCCCAACGTCCTGCGGGGATCCGTTCGGAGATCTGACGAAGGCGGACAGGGTCCTTGAGAAGTTTCTCGTTCCTAAAGGCAAGCAGGATGGCTTATGAGTCAACAGAATTGAAAGAGAAAACTGTGTGAACGTGGATGAAAACGGGGTGGGCAAGGGAGCATGGAAGACAGAAATATCTCAAGGTTACATCATCGCCGCGGACTATGAAACGCGTGGATCAGGAGAAGACATGGAGTGTGAAGGGAAGTGTCGGAAACGGAAACGGAAAGGAAATAGAAAGGGTATGTCAAAAGTTAACCCTTTTGAAGGGAAAGAGAAGAGAAAGTCTATTCACATATCTGTTGCGATATATCCGGGACAGATCCCGTTAACCTGCACGTTGTGTTGGCTCCACTCGTTGCTGAGCGCCTTCGTCAGCTGGCCCAAGGCGCCTTTCGCCGCGGCGTATGCAGGGACGGTGAGGCCACCTTGGAAAGTGAGGAGAGAGCAAAAGTTGATGATTCTACCGCGACGAAGTGGAACCATGTGTCGACCTGCAGCTTGGGAAAGAAGCCATACCGACTTGAGGTTAATGTTGATGACCTAGACGGGCGAAGCGGGGAAGAAGCGCGAATTGGCGCGGTGGGTCATTAAACGTGACACTAGCCCAAATGGTGAACGTGGGTACGTACTTGATCCCAGTCATTCTCGGAGAAATCTACGCTCGGTGATCTCCGCTGGATACCAGCACAGTTGACCAAAACGTGAATTTGACCATTCATTACGTCGAGGGCTTTCTGGAAGATGTGTTTCACGGCGTGTAGATCGTCGAGATCACAATGAATAACATGTGCGGTTGCTCCGAGAGCGCGAATAGCATTTAGGGTTTCGAGATTGGGTGGGGTGTCATCTGGAGGGTGACGTTGGATAAGGCATATGGAAGCGCCTGCTTGTGCTAGGGCGATGGCACAGGCAGCACCGATCCCTGTACCAAAAAAGGAAGTGTCAACAGCCTCAAGCCAAAAGCGAATGACGCGATATGATGTAGACGCCCGACAGCATATGATAAAGGACAAACCTCGGGTTGCGCCAGTTATGAGGGCATTCTGACCTAAAAGCGAGAAAAGGTGTGGAGAGGGTACGGATGGAGAAGGTTCCATGGGACGATGAGGACGCGATGGTACTGCTATATGTCAACGCGGGGCGGGGCGGGCCGTGGAAAAAAGCGTAGCTGTGATCGGAAGTCGCACCGAAGATCCTAGAGGAGAACTGGAAGTGAAGAAATTGGAGTCAAAGAGATGGGAATAAGGATCCAGAAGGAGATTGAGGAAGAGTAAGTACGCTGCTTTTACACTTTAGTAGGGTCAACTGGTCATGCCCTCATAATGCCTCCAGGGTCGTCTGCTACGAGTGCTAAATTGGTCTAACGCTCTCGGCCATGTAAATGCCCGGCTCCTCGGACCGTCCCCAGATCTCATCCAACGACTCAGATCCACAACCACCTTGTCCATATTCTATATAAATCCCTTCTACCATGTTCCTTCATTCTACCCTTCCCCTCAAATGTCTCCCATCGCCCTTCCCTCCCAGAAAGCTGCAGTCCTCTATGGTACAAAGGACATCCGTATCGAGGATCGTACCATATGGCCACCCTCCATGAACCAAGCTCAGATCTCCATCGTCTTTACTGGTCTTTGCGGTAGCGATTGTGAGCCTTCCAGCCTTATCACCAACACCTAACTCACTTTTCGCGCAGTACACTATTATTCCTACGGAAGGAACGGAGACTTCGCCATCCAAGCACCCCTCGTTCTTGGCCACGAAGCAGCAGGCGTCGTCACCGCAGTTGGACCAGGCGTCAACAACCTTGTTCCAGGTCAACGTGTCGCAGTCGAAGCCGGCATATACTGTACGAAATGCGACTTTTGCAAAAAGGGCCGATACAATCTATGCAAAGCCATGCGCTTCTGCAGCAGTGCTTCTGTCTTTCCTCATGCCGATGGCACGCTCCAACAACGCATGAACCACCCGGCCCATATACTGCACCCGTACGTCCATTGTTTTCTTCTTTCACATATGACGTGTGTGGAGAGACTCTTACTCATCTTCTAGACTTCCCGATAACTGCTCTTTCGAACAAGCGTCCCTCGCCGAACCCCTTTCCGTTGTCCTCCATGCCACCCGACGAGCCAACCTCTCCCTTGGTCAGACCGTCCTCGTGTATGGCTGTGGCACTATTGGCCTCCTCGTCTGTGCCGTTGCCCAATCTATCGGTGCCTCACGCGTCGTCGCCGTTGATATCAACCCTGCCCGTCTCGAATTCGCCAAAGTCAACGGGTTTGCATCTCAAACATACTGTCTCTCACCACCCTCCGCCGCAGACAAGGCAAAAACTACCGACGATCAACTCCGACGAGCGAAAGAAACTGCTCAATCACTCCTTGCGGAGTTCAAAGCTCCAGAAGGGTTCGACGTCGTGTTCGAGTGCACTGGCGCCGAACCGGTTATCCAGATGTCCGTTCACGTAAGTTTTTCCATCTTTCATCTCATTCAACTTTCTTTCTTCGGTTCGCTAATCTGGATTATCGCTGCCTTTTAGACTGCCATCACCGGCGGCAAGGTCATGCTCATTGGTATGGGCACACGCAATGTAGCACTTCCCCTATCTAGTGCCGCATTGCGCGAGGTCGATATTCAGGGTTCCTTCCGCTACGCAAATACTTACCCGGCAGCCATCGCACTCCTTGCTTCGGGAAAACTGAGAAATGTAGACCGACTCGTGACCCATCGTTTTCCACTAAAAGACACGAAGCGTGCGTTTGATCTCCTCTCCCGGGGTCAAGATGAAGAAGGGAAGATGATCATGAAGGTCATGATCTCATCATGACGCCGTTGCTTCTCTTTTATTGTTTAGTTGATAGGGGTTCATCATACCTTTTGTTCAAACTCTGGGCACCTTTTTCTCATTATACCTCTTTCTAATGACTCATAGCACGATCACATACTTCCCCTCACATTCATGTTGGGCTCATTCTAGGATCGGACAAGTCCTGTCTATATTACAATTTCTTGGTATTTCGCAATCCTCTTTATTGCTTCACACTATTGGATGTATTCTTAATGCACATTTTCTAATTGCTGAGTTTCTGCAAACCTTGCCCCAAGTCGGACTCTTTGGAAGAATAAACTTATCTACACTAATTATAGGAATGATCTGCAACTGGAAGTGGTCTCCACAAATATGTCATGCGGTGCAGACCTGCGCCATACCCCGGATTGGGCGTAATAAACTTGGTTGTCATGGCCAAAAACTAACTAGCACAAATGTCACTGTCAGTCTGTCAGTGGTTTTTTTTTCATTCTCCACCTGGATAATCGTTTATGACATTTCCGTTACATATTTTGGGGTCAGATCGACGGAGACTCCCGAAAAAAGCGCACCTTTATGGCAACGATTTCTGGACAGCTTAGTTTTAGTCAGATTTGAGTGACGTCCAGTCACAAGGT
>QFEU01006340.1:0-14187 GCA_003316345.1 Tricholoma terreum | reverse complement strand
ACTGAATAGTCTGCTAAAATGGAACACGAGGTTCGTTGCACATCGCTGACTGGACTTCTGGTTGCTCAGTTCTCTTCCCATGTGTCTAGTGGTGCTCATTGGCACAGCCTACCTCCGTGGATTTCTATGTGGATCCGCCGATCGGCCTCGATATTCTTAGCCCTCTGTATTGGTTGTTTTTCTGCGGGCTTAGTTCTGTTTACTTTTGCATCTAATCAAGTGCGTGGTCAACAACTGCCTGGTCTTATCATCTCACTTGGCCGCATGAAGAAAACGTACACTTCTGTTCTGACACTTGTCTTCACTGCTATCATATCTTTTGGTCTTGTTGCCGTATCTGTATGGATTGCGCACGTACGATGGATCTCGCCAATCATGTCTTGGCGGCCGTCGCTTCCAGGCAAAGATTGGCGCCCTTGGCTACCAGGTCAGGTAATGCCGATCCGAAGCCAAGGCTCGCGAGATGGTTCGTTCTCGGATTTGTCCGACACGTTCACATTCTCGGATGAGGCTTCTACCAACATTACAGCACGGATACCGCTGCTGAGAACTGGATCCCGCATTATACCTAGCATTTGGGGTGGAATTCGCTCGTCTATTATTACAACTGATGGCACCGCTCAGCGCCAATCTCATGACCCCGAAAACCCATTACCAGCAATTTCCGATAAGAACGAGCAGCCCACACTAAATGGTTTTGGGGTCATGGCAAGTACACTCGCGGCCGCAAAAAGGTTCCGGAGGGGAATTGAACGGAATGTCAATCGAATGACGCCAATGTCTACAAGAGCATCCGCCCACATTACGAAGACACCGAGTATCCCAGTATCTCCATTCCGCCTCGCTTTTCCCAGCCAGCCACAGCGTGTCTTGAAATACATCCAGCCGGACGATATTTGTGATATGGAGTATTCTCCAGGGGGATTTGTGTTAGCTGTTACGAGGTGAGACTGGTGTTGAATCTTGCTCCCGGCCTACGATAGATTGAGGCACTTCTTTAGCTTCGATCGTGCCACACAGTATTCCTCTACGGTTACGTACTACAAAACAGAGGTGAATAATCATGGTTTGCTTGGGATACATGACGTAAAAGCCCTCTCAGACAGATACCTCTTATACCTATCGTCATCGGCATTCTCATGGGCTGGTCAGCAAACAAGTTGCTTGGTAAGTGACTATTGTGGCTCTTCATTGGTCGAATTTACGCCCCAATGCCTGTGTCTTCTGGTGATTAGGTCTCCACAAGATAATGTGTTGCTCGTACGACTGGACCATAGCATCGACTTATTTGACACAGTGCGCAAATTTCCAGCATGGTCGTTGGTCATCCACTTACCTTTTTCTAGAACATGAAACTCTCGCCAATCAGGACCATTCACCGTGTACAGTTGATCCAGGCTGCTGCCTGGTGTACATCTTCTGGTACGCCTGGAATTGCTTTAACCCCCTATGTAAATCATCATGAGCATAGATTTCCTCTGGGCGGAGGGGTGTAACATTTTCAAAATGGTAAGCTTGCATCACATTAAGGGAAGCATGCAATAATTACCACTCTACCAGTCATTGGATGGACATGTGCGTGAATCGTCATTCTTCAGAGCTTATCATAATCACATCAGTCAGGTTCTCGCCAAGCATCGCTTCGAAAATCTCCTGCTACGAGATATTGCAATTGTACCGACCACCGACCTAATCTTGATCGTAGCGCGGGTGATGCACAAGGACATGCTTCCCAAGAAGGGCAGGGCAGAGAAACAACTCATATGTGCCTGACATCGCTCATTCGACGACCTCTCGTGCTGACATCTCGATTTGCAGTGTATGATATGACACGCCAGGAGTACAAAATGTGCCGTTACTTGTGTTACTCACAAGACTTGTCTGACGAAGAATGTCCACAGTCGCAACCCTCTCCTTGACGATATGCGCTCCATTACCATTGCGAATCACAATCCATTGAACTGCAAAGGTTTCAATGTGCTGATTGGTCATAGGACCAATGTAAGCATCTATCTTTGCGTATGCTCGTGTTTCATCTCTGATACTCATTACTTTTCACAGAGGTCGCCTCAAGTATGGAACCTGATATCGCGTCAGAATGGGTCATATCAATTAGAACCGGCAAGTGCCCACCTCCAGTCGTTCAGGGAGCTTACAGGACCTGGATACTTTGCGGGTGATCAGCACCAGATGATTTGTTGTGCGGGCAATGGTATGTTCTCAGTCATGTGTTTCATTTAAAGTCGTTGAGATGGATCTAACAGATGGAAGTATTCATATATGGGACCATGAGTCCGGAATATCCGTTAGTCGCATTCCTGCGCAAATCACAAGGAGCGGTCGCCGATGTGTTGCATGGAGTGCTCCTGAGGCAAATTCCATGCGATTTGCTACGGTTGGTGTGAACGAGCTCAGAATCTGGTCCGCCACGCAGAAGAATCCCGAACTGCCATCACTACCGGAGCATAGTCTGCCGATAAGCATTCCAATAAGCATTTCACTGAACACCTCGCGTGGTTTGCCGGCCATTTCCACAAAGATTCCAACCGAGTGGGATTTGAATGCAGGCGACACGGTGCCTTCGCCTCGCAGTGCCAGAAGTGTGAAAATTCACATGCTCGATGAGATACCTGTATCTGTATCAGACGCTCCATACCGTGGCCAGTATTCAGATACAGAAGAGCCTCCTGATCTAGACATTTCGGTGGCAGACTAGCATGCAATCTTATCACTAGCCAATTTTACGACAATTGTAATGGTTTTTATTCAGATAATCCAAGCATGCAATCCTACAGCTTCGGGCAGGCAGGCTCTCCAAGTAGAGCCAGAAAGCGCAAGCGATCAAATGACAAAGAGAACGAGTTTCTCTGCGGCCATCTCAGCTGCTTATGCTAACGTAGCTGCGCAGTCGTAGGACTGTTTTGCTCTGGCATCCTAGTCGCATATGGTCCAGGTACTACGGAATTCCAGGCTAATGCTGCTATGTCCGTTGTAGAACGAGCCTTTGCCATTTTGAAAGCCTTCGAACCTAACTCCAACTTGCCGCAGACGAGCCGGATGTCATCGCAATTGCCACGTAAGCATCATCCGAGCGTTCTACAACCAAGTTAGTGGTAATATCTTTCCAGCGTGGTCCCGATAAGAAACCGCTGGTTTCTGTGCGAGCATCAGACATGGAAGGGAGACGGTGGGGTGGGCGTGAACCCTCTAATCACGTGCATGTTGCTCTCTGCCATCATGAAGTCTGACGACGACGAAGACACTCACCAGCTCAGGCCCACCTCATTGGGTATTCAACAGGTCTCAGGGTAGTCACTGTTGTGCGGTACATTGGCCTCCGAGCGGGGAACAGGCACGCCACGTGTCGTACAAGTACCAGGGTCACCTCAGGGATGCAGCCGTTATCGAATGGCACACTCCAAGCACGCTCTGTTGCAAAGATACTGTGGCACACCACCTGTGATCTATATGATCCTTCCGACTGCTAGCTAGATCGGGGAGTAAATAGTTATATCTGCTCTGGTACTTGTTGTTTCCGTCTCCTCCGGGCCTCATGCTTAGCTTAGGCGCCTTCGTCGACGGTGCGGCTGGTAGCCGAGAACCCTGCGGGTTGTGGGATTCTGACGAGAGGATTTACGGGAAGTGTGCAGAGCCTGCCGCTTGTTTGTCAATGATAACGAAGAAGAACAGAACGGTGATCATATGGTCCAAATTCAAGTGCTCACGGCATGCATCATGATTCGTGGTTTGTCTTCGTGGCCTCGGATGTTTTTGTCATCTCATAACCGGCACATTCCCATGACTTACATACTTAGCTGCATTCGGTCGTCCACTTTTCGCTGTTGTTTCGTCACCTGGTGTGGAAGGCGCACCAGACAGACTGGGATTCAACTCCTCTTTCTCGTCGAGAAATCGCCCTTCCGGCAGTCGATAGCCTGCTCGCTTGACCTTGGATTGAAATGCCTCAAGTCTGATGGGCGCTTCTTCTAGACAACAAGTGCCTCAATCGAGATCTAAACCCGGCCTCATGATCACATCTACTTCAGAATTGACAGGCTTCTTCACTTCAGAGTTTATGCATTATGTTTCGGCGCTAATGTTATTAAGCCGAATGTCCCTGAAGTCGCCCGGCTTTCCACAGTCAAGTATTCCCTATCTGACGCCTTCGTCGTTCTATGGCATCGCAATTCCAGAGCTCTCAGCCTGAAAAGACGAGTATGTTTCGACATCCCTTATGGGAGTTCTGTCAATCGATCTCGCTGTCGTTCCAGCATTCTCCAATCCCCACACAACCACGCGGTCACTTAGTACTAGCGACCAAATCCGAAGGGGTGAGTTCAGAATGCCAACAGTCTGGAGAACAGGCACTAAATCCAAGTTAGTCTCTTCCAACAGCACAGAAGGTGAAACGGCATTCGAGGATCCACATAGTCCAGACTCTATCGCACAGTCATTCCGACGACTGACAGAGTATGGATCTGTTATCTTCGATGTTGATGCTCTGATTGATATTCTGTAGGCGAATTTCTGCCTTAGATCACCAAGTTGGTCATTGATTACTTGTAAGTTGTACCCAGCTGAATGTTTGTCCTAGCTACGAGAATTTTCGGATGAATGTCGTCAGTTGGGAAGATCATATGCTCTCATCTTGGCCGCTCGGGCACTCAGGGAAAATCTGGACCAGTTTCTCATATTATCTTATCACAATGCCAGGCGGCTGTCACCGCTTGTGCTAGAACCTGGTCGACTGGTGAATCGCACCACGCATCATGATATCGAAAATGATTTCTTCCCCTCTTGTCTGGAAACTGTAGCTGAAGCATTTGAGAGACTTTGTGATCGTCTCCATGAATTTCATGAGTATACCGTGCGTTCTTTGTCTTGTTTCTTAAATCTGCATTCAGTCATCCATCCTCCACTAGGATGAGAGTGCCGATATCAAAAGTTCGATGCAGTCGTTCGCGAACGATTTGAAAGTGAGGCCTCGCATGTCTATTTACGCTATAACCTCATGCTTTCTTTGAAAATAGTATCGTGCTAATTGCTTGGAAGCGTATCGTTGTAAGCACCAGGGAAATTCTATCCGTATTTAGATAACTTCGATAGCATTTATAGCCGAGTTAAAGTCACCTCATATTCGCCTGTACATCCACGGCTTCGCGGATGAGATGGATGAAGATTTGGACAACATCGCCAAAGTATTTAAGTTCTTCAACAAGTACGGTAAGCAATGAATGTCTGTTCCTTCCCGGGCTACTAATGACGACTAACAGGAATGCCCGCAATAAGATACGAACAGAAGCGAGATTATGACAGTGTTCTCAACATGTCTACAATGGCGACCTTTTTTTCGGCCGTAACTGCAACTACACTGCAAACCTCGCTCAGTTCCTCACAGGCTGGGACCCCTCTTTCATCAATTGTCGACACATTTTGGTTTTGTTCTCTGGTTCTCAGTATTGGTGCTGCGCTCAACAGTCTGCTGAAAAGGACCACGGGCACATAGTATGTTTTATGTCATTGAACTGACTTCAGCCTGTTCAAGTACCTTTCAATGCATATAGTGGTGCGCATTGGCGCCGCCTACCTCTATGGGTTACTATTTGGATCCGTGGATCAGCCCCCATGCTCCTAACCCTGTCTATTGCTTGTTTTTCGGCAGGCCTAGTCTTATTTACTTATGCATCCAACCAAGTACGTGGTCATCGGTCCCAATGGTTGTCCAGTGTCAACTCACTCGTTTTCCGAAGAAGCGATACACTTCTATTCTGACACTTGTCTGCACCGCTGTCACCTCGTTCGGTCTCATCCTTGTATCTGCGTGGATTGCATACGAAAAATGGATCTCAATCGTGTCCTCACGGTCACTCTCCGGAAAGAAAAAGGTAAACAAGGGCCGGGATCATAAATCTCCCCAGGTAATACCAATTCAACGCAATCTCACACGCTCCCGAAATGGTTCATTCTCTGATGTTTCCGACTCATTCACGTTCTCGGACGAGGCCCCCACCCACATCACAGCGCTGATAGCGCAGAACCTTGGATCTCGTTCCATATCTGGGATTTGGAATGTATTTCGCCCTTTGTTTGTCACACCTGATAGCACTGCTCAGCATCAATTTCGTGACCCTGAAATTCCATTACCAGTGCAACAAGCACCCTGCGATTTGAGGAACGAGCAGCCCCAAAATCCCTTGAGAGCCAAGGCAGGTGTGGTTACTGCCGTCCATGCGGCCACAAAGATGTTCTGGAGGGGAACTGCACGTAATGTTCCTCGGATGGACCCATCTGGCAGAGCACCCGGTGAAGTTGCCGGGATACCAAGCACTCAAGTGTCTCCATTCCGCTTGGCTTTTCCTAGCCACCCACAGCGCATCTTGAAATATGCCCGATTTGGCGACATCTGTGATTTGGAGTATTCTCCAGGTGGATTTGCGTTAGCTGTCACGAGGTGAGACTAGTAATTCTGTTCCTGTGCTAGAATGGATTGAGACATATTCAGCTTCAACCGTGACACACAATATTCCACTACCCTTACGTACTACAAAACAGAGGTGAATAATGACAATTGACTTGTCGTACATGACAGGAAAGCTCTTTTCTAAGACAGATACTCCTTATTCCTATCGTCATCGTCATTCTCAACAAGGAAGAATCAGCAAGCAAGTTGCTTGGTATGTGTCATCATGCCTGTTTAATCGAGTTCACTCCCCATGTATCGTGACGGATTAGGTCACCTCGGGATAATATGTTACTTGTGCGATTGGACCAAAGTATTGACTTATTCGATACGGTAGGGGAGGTTCGTAGTTTGACTGTTGGTCAGCCACTGATCTTTCATCAGAACATGAAGCTCTCGCCGATTAGAACCATCTACCGTCCACAATCGATCCAGTCTGCCGCATGGTGTACACCTTCAGGTATGTGTGATATCTCGTTAATCTTCTGATTATAACCATTCTCACTGTAGATATTCTCTCGGTGGAGGGGTGTGACATTCTCAAGCTGGTAAGCGCGCATTATATTAAGTGAAACATACGATGATCAACATCCCGCTAGTCACTTGATGGACATGTAGGTGATTCGTTACCCTTAGGAGCTTATTATAATCGCGCGAGCCAGGTTATTGTCAAGTATCATTTCGAAAATCTCCTTCTGCGCGATATTGCAATTGTTCCGAACACCGACCTCATTTTGATCGTGGCGCGGGTCATGGATAGGGAAATGCTTCCTAAGAATAGCAGAGCAGAGAAGCAACTCATATGTGACTGAAATTAGTGTTTTTCGCAGCCCTTCGTATTGACGTCTTGATTTGCAGTGTATGATATGAAGCACCAGCAATGCAAAAGGTACTGTTACTTGGGTCAATTACAGCACTTGCCTGACAAGAACTGTACACAGTCGCAACCCCCTCCTTGATGATATGCGCCACATTACAATCGCAGATTATATTCCATTGGATCGCAATGGCTTCGATGTGCTGGTCGGTCATAGAAACAATGTAAACTGCTGTCTTCATTTATACTCATGTTTCATCTCTGATGATGTTACGCTTCACAGAGATCGCCTCAAGTATGGACGCTAATACCTCATCGGGATGGCTTCCATCAGCTCAAACCAGCAAGCCCCCACCTCCAGCCATTCAGAGAGCTTACAGGTCCTGGATACTTCGCTGGTGATCGGCACCAGATGATTTCTTGTGTGGGCAACGGTACATCCTCAGTCGTGTGTTGAGTCTCAAGTCACTGACATGGACTGAACAGATGGAAGCATTCACATCTGGGACCGTGAGTCTGGAACGCCCATCAGTCGCATTCCTGCCCAAGCTGTAAGAGGGGGTCGCAGATGTATTGCGTGGAGTGCTCCTCAGACAAATTCCATGCGATTTGCAACGGTCGGTTCGAATGAGATCAAAATCTGGTCCGCCATGCAAACTGATCCTGCGTTGCCATCACTACCAAGTCGCCTGCCGCCAATAACAATTCCGCGTGTCTTGCCACCAGACAATTCCACAACGAATACAACTGGATGGGATTCAATTGAAGGGGACTCGGTGCCTTCACCTCGCAGTGCCGTCAGTGTAAACATCTTCGATGAGCTTCCTGTAACTGCATCAGATGCCAGTGCTCCATACCATCGGTATTCAGATACAGAAGAACCTCCTGATATAAAGGTTGAGACGGTAGATTAACACGCATATGACTAGGCTTTCTGGGGGACGGCGGGGGCGGCCTGAACGTTCAGAGGTTTTACGATCAAATTATATTACTGCCCTGGGTAGCACGCAAACCACTCAGTCTAAGATTCGCATGTATTAACTATACCTCATGTACTACGCTATTCTTCTAGTGACCTTCTGGTTTGTATACTTGGTACTCATGCCATTTTTTGCCAAGGAATATCAGTTTTAGGAGTGGACGCTATGTAGCATTTTCACAGAAGCTATGTCATAAGGCCCCGAAAGAGGACCTGGTGCTGTGACAACTGTATTGCGGATGTAGATCCTCCAAGATATTGCAACGTTGTCGATGTCAGGAGAATGATGGATAAATATCAGCTATATTCACGGCCGCCGCGCATAGTAACGCCAAAACACCTCAGTCCAACAATCGCATATAATTATCAGGGAGGCTGTTTGCTCTCCTCCTGTGATTCAACATCTGGACCATCGCCTTCCTCGTTCACCAGCGGGCTGTTCTCAGATTCTTGCGGAAGAATGAGATTGAGGATCACAGCTACCATCCCTGCGGATAAGACTGTCGGTGATTATCAGTATCTGGAAAGAGTCAAATCAAGAGAGAAACGTACAAGGTGTGCTCAGCACGATCGTAATGGAATTGAAGAGACCTTGGAGCCCTGTATTAGGATTCTGCACCCCGTCAAAAAGATGCGTAAAGATGCCGGGGACAAGGAGGTCCCCGAATCCGAATGACAAAGCTGCAGCAAGCACGAAACGATCCCGTCGAGCGTATTGTACGTAGGAGAGCACTCGGGCACCGGACACAGCTACAGTGGCGAAGAGGAATGTTGTCACGCCTCCAAGGACAGGCTTGGGAATAGCCAAAAAGACACCAGATATTTTACCGATAACACCAAAAAGAATGAGGAAGAAGCAACACCATCTTCCAGCATTTCTACTCGCACAACGGGTAATGGCGATCACTCCATTGTTCTGAGCATATACTGAGAGGGGTGTAACTGTAAACAGAGCTGAGAAGAACCCTCCTATGCCATCGGCCTAGAGGGTGCTGGTTAGCATATGAAGTGATTCGTACGTGAAACTGCATACCAGAAGTCCACCTTGCAATCTTGTCTCGAAATCACGGCCATGCACATCGACGTGAGACACTTCGGCCGATGCAGTTATGTCACCTATTGCCTCCATCGCAAGCGATACTATTCAATACAGGACTGAGATCATCAACGTGTCATAAAATTTCCCGCCCTACCATATACGGCCAACATTGGCAAGATGGCCGGAGGGTATACTCTGATCTTGAAGCGATGAACCCTGTTTATGTCATCGGAATACTATTGAGGGAATATAAATGAATGCCACGGACCATAAGAAAGTGATAGCTGGTGCAGAATGGATAGTTGTGCTATCGATGTACCCGGCACCTCCAGCTACTATACATCCTACAGCAAGTCCCACTATGATACTGATGTTTTTCATAAATGGGGAGCCGAAGATCTCGGTCAGGATGATAGAGACGAAGGACAGGAAGCCTAGGCCGATGAATTCGGGTGAGCCCCAGCTGAAGAGAAGTATGTCAGCTGGGATTTTTGAATGTGCTATGGCTAATAGCGTACGGAAGTGGACGTGGAGCAAGAGTAGTCGGACAAAGCATAAATATACCGCTTGTTGGAAAGTTTTGGCAGCCACTAGAACCACCACCCCAGTTTGGAATACCAGACGCGCCGACCAGAGCGGCGCCAATCAAAAGAATGACAGTACCTAGATTTGGTTGGTTAGAACGGTGAAAGTCCACAAGCTATGCTTTGCCGACTGACCAGTGACAATGGGCGGGAAAACGCGTTGCAGTGTACGAGTAGGGAGAAATGACATGAAAATTTCGAGGAAAGAGCATATTAACGAAGTCCCTAAGGATAGTGTCAACGGATTGGAACGAAAGCAGCATCTGTGGTTACCTAATACTTTGCCATAAGCGTCGGGACAAGGTCCTCGAGTGACGATCCCTGTATCAGAAGTTGTGGACGGACAAGTCCCATCCGCATACATAACATCAAAGATCTGGTCAAATAAAGGATATCAGGAGGCACGACATGATCTATTCTATGACGTACTGCGTTCGCCGTACTCAAAGTCGCAAAAGTTGTTCCAACAACTGAGATAAGACCGGTGCCGAGATAATATCCACCAAAAAGCTTTATTCGAGACATCTGAACAAGGCTCAATAGCCCTACAAACGGTTGGCAGTCAGACGAGTCAGACCGCTCATTGGGCAATTTCAATACGTACCGCAACTGATCAGGGACGCGGAGATCATATATGTAGACATCTCATTATCCAAGCTAAGGGAGGATGCAAATATGATGGGTGGTGTAATGAGACCAGCAAGCATAGCAAGTGCATGTTGCAACCCGCTAGAGATGGCAAGAACCAGAGGAAGCTCAGCATCCAAAGCATGGAAGGGTGGAGTACGTGTTTTTTTTGTCATAAATGGTAATGACGGGGTACATAGCCTGAGTCGTAAGATGGTCAAGAAATAGATCCAAAGTTAACTACGAGCCGCCTACCATGCATAGTCATAGTCGCCCAGCCACCCGTGTCGAGTGGTAAATTTGCGCCTTATACGAGTAACTTCTCCAGAAAGGGATCTGGATCTGGCTCCCTCATTATCGGGAGCCTCTGAACTCACCACCGGAAAGGGTGTCGGTGTTGGCTCGTCCCTCACAGTGGGTGACGAGTTCTCCATTGGACAAGGACCTCCCAAAGTCCAATCGCCTCCACATCATTCGGTATTTGTATGGGCAACTGAACAACCTCCGCAGATAAGAAAGCGTTAGATCGACCGCATGCCGCACGGCATCAACACTGGATGGGAAAACTCTGATAAGCCTGCAGTTGGGAGCGCTGGCGATTTAGGCTATGAGTCACCTTCGTCGGCTGCAGGTCGACGTCGGAATTAACAAATGCACGTGACTCAGACTGAAGGATTATTCAGAGTTCGTGCTTCAGTAGCTTCAGTACTCAGATGTTACCAATGTACAAGACGGGCTAAAATAAGCCACAGCGAAGACAGATCTCGAGTTAACAGCGCCGGCAGCTATTACTCAGCCTCATCTTCGGCTACAACCGTCATTTGGAATCTGAGTATGGCAGTCTCACAGCTTTCAGACCTACAGTCGTGCTCCACGCAATAAGCACTTAAACTTGAGCAGAAGTATGTTTTTAATTTCCTTTTTGTTTCACGAAACTGTCTTATCGTCATCCCTCTTTGACGGGTAGGAATTAGGAGTCGCAACTGGCGCATTAAGTGTTTTATGCGTTCGGGGCTCAGGCACCGCGCACACGACGAAAAGTACAACAAGAAAATTTTGTCTTCCAACCGGAGAAGTATCTTTTCAAAGAGACAGGATTTTGAATCCGGGACAATTAAGTTATGTTCTGTTCCGCCTATTAAGATGCCGGGGAATGACCTCAGGCTTGGGACTGATGTATAGGTTGTGGTACTGAACCTCCTTGCTTCGAGGGTGGATATACTGAGCCTTGAGCCTGGAGCGATGGTTCTTATCTTCGTGTTCTCCGATACGTGACACCCGTCGGAATTCTCTTTCTACATTCCTTGTCTTGATCTGTGCCTGTGTTTTCTATCTGGGTGTCAAATCCTTCGTTTTCATAGCAGTCCTTTAGTGCGCGAAGTGCCGCAGTTGGACCACCTCATGGTAAATTGGAAGTGAGTTACTTTTGGTTGTATTTCGGTGTTAGGCTTCGGATCCGAATATCAAGCGGTCAAGGAACGATATCCCCGCGAATCACGATCAGGTGGTTTGTTCAGATTGACATGTCCTTGTGACCCGGCGCTTCTGTCACAAATATATCTGTAGTACTTCAACATAACTACCCTGAATTCATTCAAGCTCGCACCGTCCTTCCCGATCATCACACATCGATATTGCAGTTCACGAGGTACAAGTCAGTCGAACGATGAGTGGTATGCTTCATTATTTTACCTTTAAGTTCAGTCTTAACGAATGACGCGTATCCTCCATTTTAGCACCTGCCGGATTCGATTCAACTATCAAACTTCCCGTTGGCGAACACATCCGACTCGGTGAATTCATTTTCCAGAAACACAACTGATTGGAATATAATGCGCCCCTAGATTTAGGTGCTGAGCGTGAAATATACGACGAGGGCCCATATAGTCCAGAGGCTATCGCCGATTCGTTTTGCCAGTTGAAAGAGTGTGTACCATCCATGTTTGCGTTGGCGGTATGAATAACGCGTTGTAGAAATGTTTATGCCTTAAATGAGCGGGTGAGCCGTTCATTCGCGATTGTTAATGACTCATATCCAACTTGATAACATAGCTGCAAGACTTATTAGACGCATGTCGTCAGTTAGGAAGGTCATATGATCTCATTGTAGCCGCTCAAGCTCTGAGAGGAGAGCTCGATGGGTTCCTGAGATTATTCTATAATAATGCTAAGGAACTGTCGCCGTCATTGGAAGATCCCGGTCAGGTCGTGAAACGATCCCGCCGTGACAAAGTAGACGAAGCATCGTTTTCAGATAAGCTTGAAAGCGTTGCTGCCGCATTCAAGAATCTTCGTGACCGCCTGAATGAGTTTCGAGAGTACACCGTGCGTCCTTCATCTTCAACATCATCTCGCGGTTCATATGCCCTCCAATCAGGATGAGAGTGTCCGTATCAAAAGCTTGATGGAAACATTTTCAAAGGACTTGAAGGTAGGATAATATTGTACGTCGACATGCAGATTTTCATATTTTATCTCGTCCGGAACAGTACCGGGCTAGGTGCCTCAGGGAATGGGCAGGAAAATCTAGCTCTACGCACATCCAGTCATACATCCAAGACGTAGCAAACGAGCTGAGCGATGATTTGGATGAAATTGTCATCTATTTCACATTCTTCAACAAATATGGTAAGTGCTTAGCCTCTTATAACCATTAACTATTCGCCGATGAGTAGAGACAGGCATCCCCTCCATACGATATGAACAGAAGCGGGATTCCGAGTACGATCTCAATATGTCCACTATGGCGACTTTCTTCTCAGCTGTTACAGCTACTACACTGCAAACTGCACTCAGCTACAAGTCTGTGGCCCCGATTTACTCGATTGTCAGCACATTTTGGTTCTGTTCTCTAGTTCTCAGTATCGGGGCTGCACTGAACAGTCTATTGAAGCGGTCTACATAGTGCGTCGCTCGGGATTTAGTTGACCTCCAGCTCCCTGACAACAATGCTGTAGTGGCACGCATGGGCGTCGGCTACTTCCTTGGGTCACCATCTGGATACACGGATCAGCCCCGATGTTTTTGACGCTCTCTATCGCTTTTTTCTCCGCAGGCTTGGTTTTGTTCACGTATGCATCCGATCAAGTAGGTTTTGGTTCGTCTGAATGGCCTGGGCTACTAACGCATCTATTCACCGGAAGAGAAGATACACCTCTCTTCTAACTCTGGCGTTCACTGCCCTCTGCACATTCGATCTTGCTGGCGTGTCCGCGTGGATCGTCTACGAACAATGGATTTCTCCGATTCTCCGTCCACGTTCTAAGCCTACAAAATCTGAACAAGATCAAGCAGGGCTGCTAGCAGAAGTGACGGAGGCTTATCCTTATGGCAAACATCCTCACAATGATTCGTCTTCTGATGTCTCTGATACATCAACACTCACGGACGTACTCCCCGTCTTTACGAGGGCTCACACAATGATTGGCTCGGGAATTCGGAGTGGGATTCGAACTTTGTCTACGACACTCGATAATGTTAGGCCGAACCAAACTCATGACCCTGAACAGGCGGTGCCCTCAAATCCTTTGAGCACTACGGCTGCTGTAGTGCACGCAGCTGCGAGGATATTGAAGAGACGAGAAACCATACGCACTGCTCCAGCGATAGTGCCTCCCGGTCCCAACCCGATGTCCAGAACTTCGGATAGAGCGGCACCGCCGTCCACTGTGGTTCTTCCCA
>QFEU01006339.1:0-13823 GCA_003316345.1 Tricholoma terreum | reverse complement strand
AAAGCTAGGGTGGCTGTGCTAGTATGTATAACTATTGTACCCCCTGGGGTCTACCCGTTACAGGAGGTCCATCCATGGATGGCAGCCATGCACATCATGAACTGGTGTCTGGCAGTTCATCATTAGAGACATAGCCATAAAGGGTGAAGCCCACACTGCCAGAGCAGCCTTGGTATCATCCATGTTCCCAATGACATCTGGCTGATACAGCATCTCGAGGAGGGCTGCCCGGCCGAGCTGATACTGCTGAGGATGGAGCAGGCCAAGTATACTGCCCAACAGGGCTCCCATCCACATCGTCTTCTCTACCCAAGCCCGGCCTTGTCCATCGCTTGTTGATTTCAGCTCAGCCGATGGAGCGATCTTGTCAACCGTTCTCTTGGTGCCTATGTATCAATACGATGCAGGACAGATGATAGATGCAGTGTACCTCGTGGCCCTGTTTGAGCCATCCTGCTGACATGTTCATGGAGCCAACTCAGCTCTTGAGGCCAGTAGCCAGCTTGTAGTACTGCGGACCAATCCGCCAATTCTTGGATTGGTGGCAAATTTTGATATGAGTTCCTAAGATGTTGTACATTGGCCAAAGAGCCGCCTTCATGGGATGTTAATCAATATATGGGGATGAGCGATAGAGAGGGGGCCTACCTGAAGCCGCCTGCTCATGAGACCTGGGAGATACCAAACAAGAATATTCCCATGAAGGTCTGTAATAATGCATGGATAATGGAGCAAGGGAAATGGGCATTCGAAAAGCGGCGGAAATATGAGTTGGAGGTCAGCTTCCTGCTTAAGATTCTGTCCGGTTTGGCATGGAGATAGTCGATTACAGTACCGGTTGACATCCCATTCTGTGGATACTGAGAATTGTCAGTCTATTTTAGCCAGAGGTACAAGGAGGCTTACATCGGTTGTTTTTTGCTTCAGTGATAATAGCAACGGCATGATTGCAGTCGGAAATCATGTCCGAGGTCCAGTTGGGCGGTGGGTGAGCCTCCTGAAGCCCCAATTATTGTCTATATTTTGCAACCATGTATGCATGAACCTGGTCTGTAATGGCATGCAATGCTACTCGATCAGCATGTCCGGCCATTGAATAAGGATAGTTGTTGACCCCACATCATTTATACCACTGTTGACATAATGTTCCTAGTCATTACCTAATCTGGCAATAGGCACATGATGATCTGTGGGTTTGTCAACCGTAGATTGGTTACAACCAGAGCTATGATTGAATTTTGAGGTCAGCTCATATTATGCTGCCTTAGCAGTCATCCAGACTAGGCTGTTCTGTAGTTTTCCAACAGCCGTCATTCCCAAGTCGTGTATGACCAGCTGGTGTTGTTGACTGAAACTAAATTATACTACATAACATTGAATGATGCTAGGCTATTCCCATCAAGGCAAAGATTGTGGACAGTTGGTGATGCAACTGGCTCATATGCATTGCTAGGCTGGATCATTGTATGCTCCAGGCAGTGGCTGGATTCTAAGTTATGATATGGGACAGTAAGCTAGTCCTGCTAGGAGGAACATTGTGGATGGCTGGTGAAACAATGCATTAGCAGAATGATGCAACTGGCCAATATATGTAGCTGAGCCAGATGGTGTTAAGCTCTGGGAGTGGCATGTCAACTTGGATTGATAACTACGACCGGTGGTTGGTGGTAATATAGGCCTCTGCATTCATTTAGATGCTTCAACATCAAGAAATGTAGGTTGCTGCCTTTCATATTGGCTAGAGTCTACATAATTGTACAATGCATGTAAGATAAAAAGAAGTTCTCCAATGAATGAGTATCAATTCAACCAACCGAGTCATGCCTGTCCACCTCCCTCCACTGGTTGCTGCAAGTGCTGGGACATTAGAACTTGGGCCAGATTGACAGTCCCACTTCATGCAGCCTCTTCCGGTTGTTCCTGGGTGTTGGCATGGGCATCAGCAGGAGGATGCGCACCAGTGCCAGAGGTCATTTGGTGTCCAGTAACCGGATACTGGTCATGGGTCTGCATGTCGACAATGGGATGCGGGTTAGGCAATGTGAAGATGTCGTTGGTCTGCCCACCAGTGGCAAAAGCCCAGTTGGGGACATCCGAGAGCGTGGCTGACAGGCTAGCAAAGCTGGTGTTTCTACCAAAGATGGGATGAGGAATGGAATGTTTGAATCAAGGACTTACGAAGAGCGGTCAATGGTATTGATGTGGGTCACCAGATCCCCCACTCTCCCTGACGTCCAGTAGATTTCCTTTATCATCTTTCCCATCTCCTTCTGGCTTGCAATGTCCTCCGTATGGCTTACAATCATTTTGTGGAGCCGGCTATTCTCCTGGCCAAGGCAATGCACTTCGGCTTTCAACGCCCCAATCTGTGCAAAGATTTCCCTGATTTGAAGGCCTGGCATTGCCATAGGCATGGGTGCAATGGCCTGATGAGCAGTCCCATACAGTGCAGGGATATCTTATGTTATTGGATCAGTAAAAGATATTGAAAAATAATGTGAATACCTACAACATGGCTCCTCTTGAACTGGAGGTGCACAAACTAATGGGTCTGGCATGCCCACAGCAGCATCGGAAGGTGGAGGGGCAGGCAGAGCTACATCCAACTGGGGGGCAGGCAGGGCTACATTGGGTTGGGGAGCCGCCTGTGCCCTGGTCAATTTGGCTTGGGAGCTGGACCAAGATCACCTTTTCATGACCTCTGGAATGTCTGCAGATCAGACAATGACTGCCGGTACAATGGATGTGGAGGTGTATTAACAAGGGGCCAGGGGGGGCACGGTAATCTTCAACAAAGTCGACGATTGTGACCCTTTTGGGGTTGAGCCCGACTGCTTGAGTCTTCTGCCAGTGGCCATGGGTTGGGACCCATCTGGTGCATTGTCTTTTTTTTTCTTGGCCTGTTCGGTGTTTTGACATCGGCTCGTCTTGACAAAATGACAGTTGAGGCAGGCAGTGGACCTATTGGCTGTCCAACACATAATGCAGTCCTGCATGCAATTATCACATTGAACCTCACTCTGCCTTGGGTTAATAATTGTGACATTGGTATTTTTGGTCTGAGCCCTCCACAATGCTTCGATTTGGGTGGGGGAAAGGCCCTTCATTGTGATGGGCAGTGAAGTACGTTGGTCATGCTTGTTATCATCCATGACTGGTCATTTGCTCTTCTGGGGCTTGGATTTGGACCTACTGTTTGCCTTGGGAGGCTTCTGGGTGATCACTATGATGGAATGGCCACGGGATCTGGGGGGCGGGTTGGTGAGGTTGGGAGCTGGGGGTGGGATAGGGGTATATGCCGTCGTTCTCATTGTCAATCTCCATTTGCCCTCCCTCATCTGCATCATCAACTGACTTCAACCTATCAGTCCCGTACACATTGACCTCCCCATCAGCCGCCTCACTCATCAATTCATCCTCATCCTCATCCTCATCCTCATCCTCATCCTCATCTTCATCTTCATCCTCTTTGTCGTGCCCACCCAAGCGCTCACTCGCAGAGATATCGCCTGTTCTATCTGTCTGCTGTTTCTTCCCATGCCAGGGGTCCGGCTTGACTTCTTGTTGTGCAGGGGGTGCCTTTTGCTTTCCAGCAGCAGTGATCGAGTGATCGGCGGGGTGTCGACCAACAGCCAGAGTGTAGGATATACATAGCTGGGGATCAGAGGGATTGGACGACCCTCATTGACAGCCACTGCAACCAGTAGTGCTTGAGGAGGGGGAGGAATTTGACACATGATGGTATAGAGCGGCTTGATTACAGGCAGAAGTGGAGGGTCCTTGGGATCCCAGCTCTCATAGATCGTAATCTATTGTGTTGTAAGTTTCTGCTTAGAAATAGAGATGCCAAAGATGACTCACCACTTCGGTAACCATTGAGTTGCTGTCTCAAATCAGGTCAGCTAACTGCAAATTTTGGGCAGTGGCCAGCCAGGCTTGAAAACATTTCACAAAGTCATCTGGTTGCATGGCAAAGGTGGTTGTGGATTTGGGGGAGGTGCAAATTGCTGATCAATATTTCGAAGTTGAACTTCTATCATGTGATTTCCCTTGATATTGTTGTGATCAGCCACTGCTTATTGTGACTTTCAGCATCTATTTAATTAAATGGTATGCCAATGTATTTATTCATATACAAAAATAACAATCGCATTATTAGCCCAGGTTAGGTTGAATAGCTTTTTATTGATTTTGATATGTGGCAGCCAAAAAGAACATTAAACAACTCACCTGAAAATTCCCAGCCACAGAAGAAGATTTCTCGAAAACATGCCCAAGCCCCATCCACCCCCTCTACCACTGCCCTGCTAAGTATGCCGAATGTGGATACAACAGGCCAAGGCTCACAGCCAGTTCGTGCCCATATCTTCTGAGATGGACACAGTCACATCCCACCTGCCATCATGCAGCCAGCTCCTGCTGCTTCATCTTCTTCAACCCGCTTATCCGACGATGGTTATGGGCATCATCAAAATGCCCACCATCACAGGTCGCCCAACTGGCCATCCACAGCCAACCACCCACCTCTCGAGTGACCCTCTTCACAGGAGGCATGCCACCCGAATTTCCTCAATCCATGCCTACTAACTGATATGCAGACTGTTGGACAGCGCGTTCAGCTATTGTTGCCAGAGGATGGGAGCATTGTATACCCCAGTTCTATGCCTTGCTTGCCGGCTTCAACAATGGCTCCTATTTCTGCTATCCCAGAGCCTGATCCTTCCTCATGGGCCAGCCAATACATATGTCACCCAATCTTATATTGGCATGAATCTAATTCTTGGCCATTGTCTATTTAGCCAGACACCTACCATAATCCATGGGCCTCAGCTGAATTATATGGGTCTTGGCTAACTACTCCGCCAACAGTTACAGAGGCTCTGGAGGATCTTATGGCTGCACAGTTGGAGATCTGGCAAGATTCGCATCTGCAGTTGGCCAGGCTACAGGCCATTGAGAGACGGCTGGTGGATGTACAGCATTCCCTTGAATTGATCACAATCAATGCAGAGGAGATGAGTTAATTATGCTCAGATTGTACCAGTAACCATTAGTATCGTAGAGGCTAATTAAACATTGTTTGCTGAACTCTTTACAGGGGGTTGGTTGGCCAATGCGTATTGCCTGGCCCCTCAGTCAATTCCAATGCATAGTCACTCATGTCATGTCCTCCACCAGGCTGTATCCTACAGCTGCAGACTGATAGGTCATCCTAGGTACTAACATAGCAATTCATGAGTCATGTCCTCAGCCAATTTTTGTCTGACAGTCAAATACTTAGTCTTTGTACCTCAGGACCGGCTGCTTGGGCTTGTATCTCCTACTATGCCAAACAACTGGCAGCTTAGATTGATATCCATCAACTGACTACTGGACTTGATCTAACCAATCTGGACAACTGTGGATACTTTGCCGAAAAGTGGACTGTGTATTGGTATTGAGTTGACAATCACTACTGAAATGAATGGTGGGAGGAACTTAGTGCTGGCCATGCCATTGAGATGACAAGATGGAGTGCAGATTTAGAAAGGGCCATTAGAGAATGTGCGGAACAGGTAATTTCGGCTTTCGGTGGTGAATGAACCGTCAAATGACCAGCCGGTGTCCATCAGTCCTCTTGTGGCCAGTCAGACAGAGGTAAGGCAAAAGTGCAATATCACCCAGCTGCCATAGCAAGTGTTGCAGCTGGCGATGTTTCATCCATCCTCAATGGCTTCGTGATACAGTGGCCACATGGCAAGAATTGATCAAAGTGAGCTCAGCAACCATTGGTACTTAACAACAAGTAATATTGGAAGAGAAGACCGGCTTTCAAATCATGGCAATTGTCAACACTTTGAATGGTGAATGAGACCTGGGAGGCACCAAACAAGGATATTCCCTTGAAGGTCTGTAATCATGCATGGATATTGGAGCAAGGGAAATGGCCATTCGAAACGTGGCGGAAATATGAGTTGGAGCTTGGATTCCTACTTAAGCTTTTGACTGGTTTGGCATGGAGATAGTCGATTACAGTACCAGTCAATGTCCCATTTGGTGGATATTGGGCACCATTAGTCTATTTCAGCCAGAGCTACAAGGGGACTTAGTACATCGGTTGTTTTTTGCTTCAGCAATCGTAGCAACATATGATTGCAGTCAGAAATCATGTCCGAGGTCCAGTTGAATGGCGGTTGAGCTTCCTGAAGCCCCAATGATTGTCTGTATTTTGTACCCATGTGCACAGAGACCCGGTCTGTAATGGCATGCAATGCTACTCAATCAGCAAGTCCAGCCATTGAATATGGATAGTTGTCAACCCCGCATCATTTATGTAGCTGTTGATGTAATCTAGTAATTACAAAATCTGGCAATAGGTGCATGACAATCTTGGGGTTTGTCAACCGTAGACCGGCTAAGACCAGAGCTACGATTGAATCTCGGTGTCGGCTCCCATTGCCCTGCCTCAACTGTCATTCACCTCGGCCATTCTGCAGTTTTCCCCAAGCCGTCATTCTCAAGTCATGTATGACTGGCAGGTGTTGTTGACTAAAGCTAAATAATACCATATGTCGTGTCACTGATTCCAGGACACAACAATTTTTCTGGCTACTTTGCATGTGATCCCCGTGCTGTGATCTGTGGTGATTAGACCATATAATGTTAAATGACACTAAGCAATTCCAGCTGATAGAAATGCTGTGGATGGCCAGTGGAATAATACAGAATGATACAACCAGCTCCTATGTGTTGCTGAACTAGATCATCTTATGCTCCAGGCAGTGGCTTGCAACCTTGGATTGTTAACCATGGCTGGCAGTTGCTGGCCTTGTAGACCTTTGCATTCATTTAGATGTTTCAAAACATGGAGGAATGTATATGCCAGCCATATAATATTGGCAAAAAACTACAGCCAGATGTTATGTAAGTAATATAAAAAATGCGGTGTCAGATGAATTCGACTGCGTCGCAATCATGCCTATCCACCTCCTTCAGCTGGGTGCTGCAATGGCTGGGACAATACAAGTTGGGCTGGATCGACGGTCCCACTTTGCACAGCCTCTTCCAGTTGTGCCTGCATATTAACATTGACATCGGCCCATGGTTGCATGCTACTGCCAGAGTTCATGTGGTTGCCAGAAGCTGGGGAATACCGGTCATGGTTCTGCATGTCGACAATGGGATGTGGATTAGGTGATGTGAAAATGTCATTGGTCTGCCCACCAGTGCCAAATGCCCAGTGGGGGACATCCGAGGGTGTTGCTGACAAGCTAGCGAAGCTTGTGTTCCTACCAAAGATGGGATGAGGAATGGAATGTTCAAATCAATGACTTATGAAGCGCGGTCCATTGTGTTGACATGGGTCACTAGATCGTCAACCCTCCCTGATGTCCAGTAGATTTCCTTCATCATCTTTCCCATCTCCTTCTAGCTCGCAATGTCCCCCGTATGGCTTACAATCATTTCGTGGAGCCGGCTATTCTCCTGGCCAAGGCAACGCACTTCAGCTTCCAATGCCCCAATCCGTGCAAATATCTCCCCAATTTGAAGGCCTGGCATTGGCGTAGGCATGGGTGCAATGGCCTGATGAGTGGTCCCATACAGGGCAGGGATATCTTATATAACTGGATCAGTAAAATATATGGAAAAATAATGTGAATGGCTCCTCTTGACTAGGAGGTGCGCACACTAATGGGTCTGGCATGGCCACAGCACTATGGGACAGTGGATGGGCAGGCGGAGCTACATCGACATGGGGGGCAGGCAGAGTCACATGTAATACGCAGTCAGGTGGGGCTGCATCCGATGAGGGAGCTGCTGGCTTCCTGGTTGATGCAGCTCGAGAGCTGGACCAAGATTGCTTTGTCACAACCTCTGGAATGGCTGCAGAGGGGATAATGAGGACTGGTGTGGTGGATGCAGCAGTGGGTGGATTAGGGGCTGGGGAGGGCATGATTGCATTCAGTGAACTAGACAATTGCAAAACCTTCAGTGTTGGGCTTGATTTTTTGGGTTTTTTGCTGCTGGCTGCAGGCTGAGATCCTTCTGCCTTGACCTCTTCTTTCTTCTTGGTGAGTTCAGTGTTTGGGCATCAGCTCTTCTTGATGAATCGACAGTTGAGACAAGCAGCGGACCTGGAGGCCATCCAACACATCAGGCGGTCTCAGATACAATTGTCACATTGAGTCTGGCTCAATTGTGGGTTCACAATGACGACATCCATATTTCTGGTCTGGGCCCTCCAGGATGCTTCGAGTTGGGCAGGAGTAAGACCCTTGGTTGTAATGGGCAGTGAATCCGGATCGCTATCATCGATGACTGTCAGTCGGCTCTTCAGAGGTTTCAATTTGGACTGTTTGTTGGGCTTGGAGGGCTGTGAGGTGATCTCTATGATAGGAGTGGGATGAGACCTAGCAGTAGGGGTACCAGCATGCTGTCTGGGGGTGAGATTGGCCTCCATTCCATCTCTTGCCTGTTTATTGACCTCCATTCCCATTCCATCATCACAAGCACCGGCTGACTTCAACTGATGTGCCCCGTCCTCACTGATCTTCTCACTGGCTTTCTCACCAACCAATTCATCCTCATGCCCATCCTCATCGTCAACATCTCCATCCTCTTTATTACCCTTGCCCCCTCCTTCACTATTGTAACGTTGATCGCCTCGTATATCCGTGCGCCATTTCTTTCCATGCATTAGGTTCAGCTCAACTCCCTGCCTTGCTGGAGGTGCTTTTCGCTTCCCAGCAGCTTTGGCTGAGGCAATTGGTGGGGTCTCGACAAGCGGCCGGAGCGCAGGATATGCATAGATGGGGATCGGAAGGATTGGATGACCCTCATTGACAGCCGTGATCACCTGCTAAAAATACGGTGCCACAAGGATTGCTTGAGGAGGGGGCAGGATTTGATGCATAATATTATATAGCGGCTTGAAGATTGCTGGAAGCGGAGGGTCCCTGGGATCCCAGGTCTCATAGATCATGATCTATGGAATTGTTAGTTTCACCTTGAGAAATAGAGATGCAAAGACTCACCACTTCGGTAACCATTGCATTGCTGTCCTCAATCAGATCGGCTAACCACAGGTTTTGGGCAGTAGCCAGCCAGGCTCAAAAATGTTCCGCAAACAGTGAAATATCGTCTGGTTGCATGGTGACTCTAGGCATCAATGTGGGGGAGGGAAAATTTTGATCATGAGGATGACCTCCACTTATCAATGTCAAAGATCCATCACGTGATTTCACCTGACATCGTTGGGATCAGCCATGAGGCTCATCATGAGTTTCCATGCCTATTTAGCGAAGCAGTAGGCAAATTCATGTTATTAGGTTAAATGAATTGAGATATGTGGCAGCCTACAAGGAGAATTATCAGCTCACCTGAAGCTTCCTGGCTGCAGACGAAGATTTCTCCAAACCATGCACACATCCCATCCCCCCCTCTGTCTCTGCCCTGCTCAGTACACCCAATGTGTACACAACAGGCCAAGGCTCATGGCCAGTTCGAGGCCCATATCTTTCGAAATGGCAAATGTTACATCTCACCTGCTCTCATGCAGCCAGCTGCTGCTGCTTCCTCATCTTTGGTCCTCTTTTCTGACAATGGTTTGGGGTATTGTAACAATGCCCATCATCGCTGGTTTCCTAATCAGCCATCCACAGTGGACTATCCACCTCTCGAGTGGCCCTCTTCACAGGAGGCATGCCACCTGAATTTTCTCAATCCATGCCTACTAACCGGTGGGCAGACTGTCAACCAGCGCATTTGGCTATTGTTGCCAGAGGATGGAAGCATTGTATACATAGAAGCTAATCATGCATTGTTTATTGAACTCTTTGTCTGGGTCTGACAGCTGCAGACTGATACATCTTTCTATCTACCTTGACTTAGTAGCTTACTTGGTATCCCTGGCCAGTCTGTTACCTACAGCTGCAGACTGATACATCTTCCTACGTACATAGGAATTCACGAATAATGTCCTTGGCTGATTTCTGTCTGGCAGCTGCCAACTGATACCTCTTTCTATATGCGTTGACCTAGTAGCTTACTTAGCGTCTTTGGCTGATCCGTGTCTGACAGCTGCAGACTGATACCTCTTTCTATCCACCTTGACATAGTAGCTTACTTTGTATCCTCGGCCGGTCTGTTACCTACGGCTGCAGACTGATAGCTCTTCCTACATACATAGGAATTCATGAATAATTTCCTTGGCTGATTTATGTCTGGCAGCTGCCAACTGATACCTCTTTCTATATGCATTGATGTAGTAGCTTACTTAGCATCTTTGGCCGGTATGGCTGCAGACTGATATGTCTTCCTACTTACTTACATGAATTCACGGATCATGTCCTCAGCCGATCCATGTCTGACAGCTGCAGACTAATACCTCTTTCTATCCACCTTGACATAGTAGCTTACTTTGTATCCTTGGCTGGTCTGTTACCTATGGCTGCAGACTGATAGCTCTTCCTACATACATAGGAATTCATGAATAATGTCCTCGGCCGATTTGTGTCTGGCAGCTGCCAACTAATACCTCTTTCTATACGCATTGACATAGTAGCTTACTTAGTATCTTCAGCCAGTCTGTGTCCTATGGCTGAAAACTAATAGGTCTTCCTATATACTGATATAGCAATTCATGAGTCTGACAGCCAAATACTTAGTCTTTACACCTCATTGAAACAGAGTAGTTATATCATCAGCCCTTACGTTGAAAGCAATCAGATTTCATTGTGTCTGGTCTATCTGTTGTTCTTGGGTTCTAGTTGTACATAGACCAATCGTCTGGAGCCATATTAGATGGGTCAAATGTCACATCAGATTAGTCATATACTATGGACTAAAGTAACTACTATGTGTGTGAGGTTACATAAGCCTCAGGCTGTGTATGCGTGCATCTTCTTGCAATTTGCAAGTGGTCATCGCATTCTCATTGGATTTCTGTTGCTGTGTACAGTTTATATTGATATGCATGATACAAGTGGTGCACAGTATTCAAGGGATTGTCCCATAGGACAGTATGGACTACTGCATGTCACCAGGATATTTCTTTATATATATTGATACTCAATGAGTGATTCTTTGGAGTCATGAGGGCTCTGTTTGATTGCCACAATCTCCTTCATTAATTGATCTAACTCCTCTGTTTGCTTCAGGGATTCCAGGGGTTTGATTTGATTCTCAAGATGTTCCAAGTGAGAGCGCCAAAACTTCAGGTCTCCAGGTTTGGTCTTCAAAGTTTGTCGGCTAATGACTGTTGATTCGTGCCCAAGCTGCTGTGCATGGTCATGTTGACCAAGTTTCTGTAGACAAACTGCTACAGTGTCTAACACAGCAGCAAGGTCAGATTGAGAATCCAAAGTTGCTAATTTTGTGGTAGCAAGAGCACGAGTCATGTTAAGTGACTCCTGTGCAACTTCCAAGGCTTCATCAAGCTGCCCAAACTGTTGCAACCTCCAACCAATGCCATTCAGTAACATGGCCAACCCCCTCTGCAAGATGTCTGACTGGCCAGTGGCCAAAGCACGAAAAATTGGTACAAGCTCCTGCTGGGCAACCAGGCTCATTTTCAACTCCCCCATCTTAGAGTAGAAAAAATGAAGGTTGCACAGTGAGATGGCCAACCCCCTTTGGTAGACTTCCAGCCTATCAATGGCCGGAGCACAACAGACTGGGGCAAGCTCCTTGCAGGCCAAGTTACCCATCTTTGCATAGGATATGGAAAGTTTATGCAATGTGTCCACAAGCTCGTTTTGGAAGGAGCCTGGCTGGTCAGTGGCCAAGGCATGGTAAACTAACACCAGTTCCTCGCAGGCTAGTTGTCCTTTCTGAAAGTTGCCCGTCTTCGCATAGAAAATACAAAGGGTGTTCAGAAATCCAGCCAGCTTTGCATGGAAGTTGCCCAGTTGCTTGGAGGCCCCCAGCCGCTGGACAGAAACAAGCTCCTCGTTTGCCCGTAAGCCTTTCTCAAAGCTTTCCAACTTCCAGCAGCAGTAGCAGACTCTCTCCAGAACAGTGACCAACTCCCCTCGGAACACATCCGGGTCCTTGGAAGGATAACTCGGGCGTAGAAAGTATTGAACATTCAACTCCGAGTCCGGCTCACCGACAAAAATGATACCGTCTGGAAGGCTGTCTAGATCTGCTTGGAGGAGGACAGGGTGCTCATCATACAGAGCCCTAAAAATCGGCACCGCCTCCTCGGCCACATATAAAGCCTCTTCAAAATGCTCCATCTTCAATAACATCGAGCTAAGTCGGTCGAAGAACCAAGTCATTCTATGCCGGAGTTCATTTGGTCCACTGGCCACCAACAACCCACGCATCTTTGCTGCCTTCTCAAACACCTTCAATGCCTCATCAACTTGCTTTTGACTCTCCTCAACAGTCAGAAGGAGGCGAAGGCATCCTTCTTCATCAGGTTGAAAGACTGCAGGTCTTTTAACATTTTTGGAATCCCCACAGGTTTGGAGGTAGATCCTCTCTGCTGAAAACCATAGCTTAATAGCCTCTTCACCCCGCCCAAGCTTGTGCACACGGAGCCCCATGGTGTCCATGTATGCTGGAAGGAACCATTTGGCATCGTTGAGTAACGTCAGAAGGGCGTCTTCGCCACCCCAGGATATCTGAAAGAGAGTCAATATCTAAGATTACCACCACCTTCATAGAAAAAGACTTACAGCCCATTGGCACGCTTGCATTAGGCTTTTAGTCATAAAATGTGTGGGACGATGGTCGATGTAAGGGAACAGTTCTGCCCAGCGTAATATATACTGGGAACTGAAGAGCCACAATGCTTTCAGCAGTTGGTCATCAAACGAGGCATTGGATAGATGGTCGCCCCAGTGCAAGCAGGCGTACCGGATATGGGTGGGGACTGGACGGTCTCCCAACTGGTCTATGGAATGATCATCGATCTCAATGATGCATTGGAGACAAAGCGTAGCGAGCCTCGCATGGTGCATCTGTTCATCGATGAAAAATGGCTCTTGCGGCGAGCATCGCTTCAAGAGAAATTCAGGGAAGGACGGGTGGAAAGAACGTATGCCTTCAGTGTCTGCATATCGCCGTTCTGGGACAATAAAGACCGAATGCAACGCTCGGACAGCCGGGATGACCTTGTTCGGCATTCTGAGCAGAGCCTCCAACGACGCTACAGGTAATGGACTCTGAAGGAGGATGATCGCACCTACGACCGTCTTGAAACGTATCACGAACTCCTCAGGAGCGAACCGATCCCCAATTGCAAGTGCTTCGTCGAGCACTCTGCGGTACATCGTGTCCAGCTCATGCAAGGGCGAGGATCCGGCATCGGCTTTGGAAGCCAAAAGCAGGCGATTGAGTCGTTCTTGCGGGTCGGACCAGCGGGTATCTCCAATGAACTTCACCACCGTAGCAGCGTAGATAAACAGCTGGTCCGTCTTGGTAACGAGTACTTCCAGGTCTTTGGAGCTGGGCCATGGAGCCGGGATCTCCTCAGGACGAAGACTTCCTAGTCGCGAGGAGAGATACCGCTCAATATCATGCCGAATAATCGACTCTTCAATATTGTGCAGCTGGCAATCAGACGCTACGGATCGAAAAGGACCGGATCGGAAGAAGGTACTTGGCTCTTCTCGACTTGTGACGAGGACTTTGAGACGGAAAGGGAGCTGAGGCATCCCAGCGAGGTGTGAGATGACACTTGCCACGCCCTCGCCACCCTCGTCGAGCGCATCTATGATGATCACGATAATTTCGTGACCAGGCTTGCTGTGCAACAGGGGTTCGAGGATCAACTTATTGAATTGATCTTGCAGAGACTTCGACGTGGGGACCCCATGGTGTTCCTTACGTGATCG
>QFEU01006336.1:0-37356 GCA_003316345.1 Tricholoma terreum | reverse complement strand
TTGAAGTATGTTGATCGACTGTCATCAACATTTTGAAATTCGTAGTCTGGCTACGGGAGACTATCTCTTTCTTACATATTGTAAATGTATGTCCATGATCTAAGTGTAATATGTGTAATATAATCCGTAGATCACAAATATGTCCAAATACAACCTCAAATTTGGACGGTCTCTTCAAGACGCGTATTTTCCGTGCAGCGGGTTGAACTATGACAGTACGTTGTTTCTTCTCGATGGAATTGAGAAAACCCATCCCTTACACTAGAGTCGATGTTCTGGTGCTCTTCGTGCATTCCTGCGTCCAACTGCATCCGCTTGGTATAATATTCTGTTCCACCACGCACGGCATATCATTCACCGTAAATTTCAGCCGCCCTAGGACCACAACAATCCCAAGATATTTAGCCACGGCCACCGAATCTTCCCCAAAGTCTCCACCACCACCGCCGCCTCCAGTACTGAAGTCGGATGACGCTGCTGTGTCGCGAATCGTGGATGATATCTCGGGGTTGACGTTACTACAGGCTGCAGACCTGGTTACTCTGTTGAAGGTGCATTTATTGTTAACTAATAGAACTATATGACTGAGGTGTCACTAAAACCAGTCACGGCTGAATATCCAAGAAATAGCAATGCCAGCAGCTGCCCCTGCCCCTGCCCCTGCTGCCACCACAGATGAACCCGTCGAGGTAACCAGTCAGACTTTGAATAGTCAGCATGTTCTAAATAAAGTGCAGGAGAAACCCAAAGAGAAAACGGTATTCAACGTCATGTTGGAATCGTTCGATGCCGGCGCTAAGCCGAAGGTAATCCGAGAGGTGAAGGCCTTGGTACCAAATCTCACTCTTATAGATGCAAGTAATCATTAACTTGTCCATGCCGTGCTTGACTAACTTTGCCACAGGCCAAAAAATTTGTGGAATCTCTACCCAAGGTACTGAAGGAGAACTTACCGAAGGAAGAAGCTGAGAAGCTGAAGAAGACATTTGAGGGTCTTGGTGCCGTTGTCAAGCTAGACTAATATCGATATCGCATTCATTTATGGATATGGGAGTACTAATGCAAGTCTTTTGAAAGAAAATATTTGGTACGATAAGTGGCAAGACAGAAAGAGCTACTGAGTGGATAAGTAAAACGGTTGAGTCGAAGGCATTCAATCCTCCGATAAATATCGATATTCGAACCGGAAATCACTCTTCTTCCGCTGACACCATGATCCCTCCCAGTCGAAGTACACATAGACACCTTGCTCATATTCTTCTGTGATCGCCTGCGGCTCGGAATGGCGCTGAAACCAAGTCAGGTATTTCACATGGAATCTCCATGACTGACGCTTGAGTTCCTTGGCTGACAGGTATCTACAGCGAGGATATTCATCCTGATTCTGGAAAGAACTTGGATATACTGACTGTTGATATGTCCCAGGCAGGAAGTAGAACACATAGAACAGAGTCTCTACGTCCAGTTGCGAGAAGATAGCATGCGTGCTCAACGCCGGATGGGGCGCTTGGGGGTAATATGGAGCCGTCTGGAAAGGATTTCTCGGAACGTAGTACTTTGGCCTGATGCGAGCAGTATATATTAGCTTGCACAGGGTCAGACAGCGAACTTGCATACTTCTCTGTGTCCTGAGGTAGCGGAACATTAGAGTGACCACCTTCCAGCATCTTGTGGACTTGGTCGAGATTGCTCATGCGAAGTGCTGCTGCTCCATCCTATGAAAACCTGTTCGGAATGTAGTAATAGCGGCTCAACAAACCTTTTTGCTTCACATTCTCGAATGACACCACAAGATCTGACAAAGAACCAGGGAACGCGGCAGGCGCGGTAGTTCTTTGAGGTTGAGGTTGTTGTGTCGACGGTGGGCGTTGTCCACCAACGACTTGGGACTGATGGTACAAAGGGGGCAAGGTTGAGGCGCCGGCTTGTTCGTTCGGTGCTTTTACACCTGGAGGATACTGGGGTTGCACAGTGCTTTGTGGCGGAGAGCTCCCTGACGGATTCATCGTGTATTGTTGGAGTTGCTGAGGCAGCGGGGAAAGTCCTGCAGGTGGAGGTGCTTGTTGCGCTTGCAGAGAACCGTTAGCAGAAGGTTGTCCAGCCTGTTGGAGGGGCTCCGGGGGTAGCAGATGCTGTAACCAATAAAATGTCAGCTCTGCTCTCAAATGAGCACAAGTAAACATACTGCAGTACCGGGAGATTGCGTTGTTGCCAGTGGTGGGGAAGAGAGAGACTCTAAAACACATGTATGAGGTTCATCCAACATGACGAGAGTTCAGACGGTGGTTCACCCTTCCTTAGTACACGTTGCGGTGAAGACGTTGCTGCAGGGGCACCCACGGAACTTGGAACTGCTTCCGACAATGCGGGTGACTCCTGACCAGAATAGAATGATCCATCAGGCTGGTGCGATGCTGAAGCCGAGGACAACATCGGGCTCGTGATAGATGGATGTGTTAGACTAGGTGATGAGGCAGCCCCAGATAATTGGTCTTGGGATGCAGCCTGCGGCAACGCTGATATTGAGGGAGCACTTGGTATTGACTGAGGATTCGACGGAGGCGGGGCAGGGCCAGTAAATGCCGGGGTTTGTAACGAGCCCCCTTGCCCACCTGTTGCCGGTGCCACAGCTGCCGCTGCCGCTGTTGCATATCGTATTGGAGGCATGGTAGCTGGCGGCGCTGGCCTCGAGGGTTGCAACCCAGCCTTGAGGATACTTGCCATTGGCTGTTGTGCGAAGTTTAGGTTTGGCGGAGGTTTTGCTGTGAAACACAATGAGATCAATGATAAGAAGTTGTGATTAAGATGAATTCGTACCGTCCATGGACTGTTCTGGAGAAACCGTCGTCGGATCAGAGTTGGGTGCAAGAAAATAACAGGACGCACTCCTCATTTGCAACGTTGGTGCTGCTTTCTTCAAGATCGGGCTTTCATCTCGTTTACTACTTGAGACACTTTCCTCATCATGTTTCTTTGGGGTTCGGGGCGGTATATCTGTGCCAACATAAGGTGGGGTCTTTTTTCCAGCAAGTCTGGCGTACCTTCGCTCGCTTCATCGGAATCGTCGCTGTCACCATCGTCGGGAGCCAGACCGAATTTCTCCTCCTCTTCATCGAGGTTAAGATCATCATATATCCCTTCATCCTCATCGAAGTCCTCCTCCTGCACTCGGGGAAAATCCTTGAATCACGACAAAATAACGACATAGCACAACGAACCGTGTTGCTCTCCACGAAATATTGGACATCATCCTTGAGCCCGAAGACTCTGTCTGGCGACAATGAGCCATTGTTCAGCAGACGCAAAACAATCTCCAGACGACTAATATGCCATTTCCGCCGCTCGTTCAGAGACTCGAGCTCTTCTAACCGTCCAGCTGCTGAGGTTCCTCCCTTGTTCCTCTTCTTTCCGGTACCTTGCAGGGCCTCAATCTCTGCTTCGGTTTGTTCCACTTGCATCTGCAGCTCTTCGACCTGATTCTGTAACCATGAAGTTGCTTCCTCTTTCTCTTGCTCTTTAGGATCGAGTTTAGCCGCTTGAATCAGACCCTCTTTAGAGAATGCCTTGGTCTTCATCTCCTTTTCGCAGGCTTTGAATTTCTCCATTTGCTGACGAAAGTGATACCACACATTGAAGTGAAGCCAGGTAAAGTAGTGGAAAAGAGAGGATCGAACCGGAAAAGATACGAAATACATCAGTAACATGGAGAGACCGTCTAACACGAGTGCAAGCCAAGCCCACACGTGCCGTTCATAAACATGAGGACACAGAGCCAGGCCGGTAGGTGAGATAAATGGAACTCACCGTCTCGATGAGTTTGCGGTTGTCCAGAAGCGCTGATTTATCCTTGATGTCGTTGCTTGCCACCCATGTCTTGATTTGGTCCCGTAGCCGCTGGAGCTTCTTTATCTGAGTTTTCAAGTCCAGTTCAAGTTTCTCCTTTTGAGTTTGGTTTGTGGAGGCCTGCATCTTGTCGTATATGCTCTCAAAGAGCTCAACGCCTTCGGAGACCTTCTTCAAGGTTCGGTCGATTTCGGCTGACCGCGAAATGGCATTTAGCAGAAACGAATTCAAGAGAAGACTTGCACGTTACTTTGCAGTTTCCTTGCCGCCATCGCGGACGACGCAAGAGAAGTTCAGCGATATGAAAGGTACTGGTAGAGTGTCGTTTGGTGGTATTTGATTCAGATAGCGCTGACATAATGGATGCTATTGTTGCTCACGTGAAAGATAATCTAAATTTGCCCAGAGCCATCTCTACCTCGAACGATGAAATCCCTTAGAAAATCTCTCAATGGCGGCAGTAGCAGGGACTCTACCCGTCCACAGATATCGACTCCACTTCCACCAGTCTCAAAGCCCCCATCCGCCATCTTACCTCCCCAGAAAGTCATCCGCGCACTTGCAACTTACAGACCACAGGCTCCCCAGGAACTCGCTTTTCAGAAGGGTGACTTCTTCTACGTTTTACGCGATATAGAGGGAGATGCGGAATGGTATGAGGCCCATAATCCTATAACTGGTGCTCGAGGACTAGTTCCTCGCTCAATGTTCGAGGAATTTAACAAGAACACGCTCCCGTAAGTACTTGGAAGCGTATATTCAGTTCGTGACTCAGAGTCTCCAGAGTCCGTACCTCACAGGCTGGTCCGAAAGCCTCCCCGCCTTCATCGCCAATTACACCACCCGTGCCGCCAACGCCCAAATCCCAGGTTTTCTATGCAGTCGTCTTGCACGATTTCGTAGCAGAACGAGCGGACGAACTCGATGCTAAATGTGGAGACTCTATCACTGTCGTGGCGCAGTCAAATCGAGAATGGTTTGTGGCAAAGCCTATTGGAAGACTTGGAAGACCAGGCCTCATACCAGTTTCCTTCGTCGAAATTCATGACCCAACCACCGGAAAACCAATACCGGATGTTGATGCACTCATGGACCGCGGGGATCTACCAAAGGTCGAAGACTGGAAGCGCGCGATGTTTAACTACAAACAGAACAGCATCACCTTGGGAGTTCTAGATGTGCCCAATCGCGATTCCAGTACCAACAGTCCCTACATGTCACAAAACCACCATGATCCGAACAGCATTACCCATGGACCATCGCCGAGTCAACCTAATTACGCCAACACCGACTTGAATGTTGTGGACACACCCGAATCTCTTCCAGAGGGAATCCTTCTAGCCGCGGACGTCGTCTCATTTCATTACGAGATGGAGGAGTATTGGTTCCGAATCGATGCTATTTTTCAACCCTACAGTCGACCTGGACAAGCCACACTTCCCCCAGCGAAGCAGCTTATTTTATTCCGGGTATACAGCGACTTTTACGATTTCCAAGTTTCCCTTCTCGAGACATTTCCTCGTGAAGCTGGCCGACAACCGCCGCGTGCTCGAATATTGCCTTATATGCCGGGTCCTGCTCAAGACGTTGACGACACTCTCACCGCTTCGCGAAGGGCAGAACTTGATGAGTATGTGCACAACTTGTGTGATCTGAATCATTCAGGCGCAAAATACATATTGGAACATCAAGTCGTTCGGGACTTTCTGTCCTTGAAACCGGGTGATGTGGAAAACGAGACAGAGCCCCGTGTGCAAGAGATGGAGGTATTATATGGTCATCAACATTCCAGTCTCAACGGCGGGGTGCGAGCAGAGTATGGTAGCGAGGTGCGAGATACCCTAGGTAGTCTGAGGTTGCAGGATGACGATGAGAAGAGCAACGAGACATCGGAATACGAGGACGAAGGGTACGCCCCTTCACCACACAGACTAGCAGCCGATCGGGAGCGCCATCCATACAATCGTACTAGCGACCGACGGTCCAACGATAGTACTCTGCGTCTTCAAGCACATGCTCAAAATCATCAGCGAACCAGTTCTTCTACATCTTTCCGCCGCACTCATTCCCCACACTCTTCAAGATCCAACTCACCGTTGGCCCAAATGGATCGGAATAATTCACCTCAACCCCGCAACGGCAACCACTCCAACTTTCAAAGCTCTTCTACGCCGTCCACATCAGCATTGCGAACTTCCCAAGCCATCTCATTACGCTCTCGCTCTCACTCCTCTGTGGCTGTATCCAATATGAACACCCCAGCTATATCTGCTGCTAACCCACAGACCGCGTTCGTGAAGATTAAGATTTTTGACCGAGTGGCAGACGATCTTATCGCCATCCGTGTTCATCCACGTGTCACACATGCGGAGTTAATGGAAAAAGTACAGTCGAGACTGGGTGGGGACGTCACTAACCTGAGATACCGGGACAGCGTCACGAATGACTTTGTAGGGCTCGACTCAGACGAGGACCTGCGGTTTTGGATGGATTCGACGGACAAGCATGTATTATTTGCCGATTGAGCACGCTGGTCGTGTTCACTATTTAACATTGAACGTTCACTTTTAAGTTTTTATTCGATTCGACCTTCTCCATGCATCTCTGATTGGTTCTTCTTGCTTCTCATCTTCCCCTCCATCATCTGTATCCTGTCATTTGAACATATTTTTGTTGTTCGTTGGTAGCTAGATTATCGTACAATAAATGTACAGCCACATCCCGAATCAACCCGACCAAATAATATATTATTATTATTGGTGCCCTTCAACTTCAAGTTCATTCCTTGCTGCTTCTACAAAAGATGGTCTCTATCATGCGGACTCTGCGGAATATGCGGCGGGTAGGAGTAAGAGAGTGGTGGAGACAATTGCAATATATCGGCGACGCAAAGTCTGGTACATTCGTCGGACAAGATCAGTACGTCAAGTGTTCCTTGTTGCCCTATGCGATGAGTTCAACTGCGATTTGATAGGTTCGGAAATCGATATTTCGAGAACTTGAACCAGTATGAGGAAATACCAGGTGAGTTGTTGTCAATATTGTTATGGCGCAGTGCTTACAGTGTGCAATTGTCGTTCAGGTCGTCACCGATGGGTGGACTTTGCTCAAGTACGATGATCTTGTTCTGCTCGCTATGCTAAATTGACATGGTGACCTATGCCAATAGCACCAATACAATGCTACTCAAGTCCCCCCTGAATGGCATTCATGGATTCATCATATTCGTCAGGACCCGCCTACACAAGATAACGTGCTTAAAAATCTGTCTCCACCATGGAAAGCCGTAGGCCCTTCGGTCATTCACCTTAGCCAGAAATACTAACTAGGTATTCAGCCCTGGGTTGAAAACCTCACTGGAACGAGAGGAGCCTACAAGCCGTACAATACTGTTGTACCAAAGATCAATGCTTGGGAGCCCAAGACTGCTTCGCGGAGCTCATAATGGATCAATGTACATACATTCTACCGAATGCTCTTCACCCCCTCGTTCTTTGCAAGTATATCCTCTACTACGTGTTCCGCAATAGCAAGGCTGGAAGTCAAACCAGGGCTTTCGATTCCCAGCAAACTAATCATAACACCTGCTCGTCCTGCCTTACCTAAAACCTGCGTTGAATAATCTGAGCGGAAAACAAAGTCTTGGAACCCTGCCCGCGGCGGCACAAGTTTTGGTCGTATTCCAACAAAGTCAGGCTTCAAGCCCTGCAAGGTGACGCCTGGTAGATAGCTGGCCACAGCTTGATGGATCTCTCGTATTCTTGATTCGTCAGGAACCAGATGGCTCTCCCAGAAACCTGTATCTGCATCATCGCCATCGGTTGGTGGTGTTATCCATTCTATGTCCGGTCCAAATCGTACTTTGCCTTGCAAATCAAATGTTAGGTGTGTCCCGAGTGACTGGAACGCATGTGCGTTCTCCCCAGTTTCTGGGCAGGGATAAATAAGGCGTGACACCTGAGAAATTCCGGGCCCAGTGTATGATGCGTATGAACCTCGGGCGTAATAAAAAGGAACGCGCTTTTCTTTGGGGAGTATAGCGTTGACGAAGAGAGTGCTGGAAAGTCCAGAAGCATTGATTAGTGTCCTTGCGAGCATTGCATCCCCGTCTTCTGCATCACCTGTGACAGTTTGCACGACCCAACCATCCGCTACTGTATCGATGTCCAGGGCGCCGATAGGTTTATTGCAGCCCTGAAATGGATCTATACGGACCACGCGTGTCGAGTAAGCAAGGTCGCCGCCTTCCGAATCGATTATATCTTTTTCCAGGCTTTCCATCAGCGAGTGGGAATCTATGATCCCCGTCTTCGGTGACCACAAAGCAGCTACGATATCTGTGGATAGATCGGGCTCAAGAGATCGAGCTTCTTCACCGCAAAGCAGCTCTGTCGGCAGCACCAGCTGGTCTGATGGCTGGGACATGGAACGGGGAGACCAGCCGAAGGAGAGGGATTTCTTATGCAGGTTCTCGATATAAAATCGCTGATCCGCCCTTGCGACAATGAGTTTTCCAGTCATGCGAAACGGTATGTTGTGTACTCTACACCTCTCGTAAAGCATGTCCCTGCCACGAAGACATAACTTTGTCTTCAATGACCCAGGTGGATAATATAGCCCTGTCAGGTTGCCTTAGTCTGCTTGATAGCAAGGAGACAAAATTACCTGCATGAATGACCTCCGAGTTCCGAGAACTATACCGACAGCTCAGCTGCACCCTAACGAGTAGTGAACCAATCGACATGCATACCTGATTTCCTCTCCCGCTCTCGAGTGTCGCTCAACCAGAATTGTCGAGCAGGTAGGAAAGCGCTGTGAGAGTCGCTGAGCAATAGCCAGCCCAACCACACCTTCGGCTGCAATAAGCATCATGAATACGACCTATGTGCTGGAGTGACTTACCTCCGCCGACAACAAGGAAATCTACGACCGATTCTGGTCGCTGCTAAGATTGAGATGGCATTCATGAAAAAAATTCCGTATAATCCTCGCCTTGTACTTGAACTTTCCATTCCCGTTCAACGCCGTGGTCAGACCCCGCGCTCGCTGCATCCCACCGATACCCGGAGTGTAAGTAGTCGGCCCAAGGTGACTTGAAGTTTTTCCCATAGAGTCCGGACCGAAGATCGATCCGACTGTTATCTAATCTCATTTCGAACTTTCGTCATCGTCACGGTGTTGCTGCTAAGGCTCCGTCTCTCAGCTCAAAATTTTCGAAAATGGTCATACAAAACTCCCAAGTTGGCCCTCAACCACTATCTTCGAGGGGCGGTGATGACAAGCTCAGTGCCGCCTTCGATTCCGTACCTTTGTTCATGAAGTCGTTGCCTGATGAGGACACGGATGATGCTGCGGTAGCCGCACTGCAAAGCTTAGTGCACGAGGGGACGCCGGATGGTAGGTAAGAATTAATTTCATATGGAGTTGTTCAAGAGCTTTGATATCTTGTCAAGAGGTCGCACAAAACTTCAAAGAACTGGGAAACGAGTATTTTAAGAGCAAACGTTATCGTGAAGCGCTAGGGTTCTACACACAAGGTGTAGATGCAAAGCCAACTGATGCCGCTTTGGAGCAGTCGCTTCTTTCCAATCGCGCAGCCTGTAATCTAGAATTGAGTGCGTCGCCGGGTGTGATTTCCGTGAATAACAGTGACTGGACTCTTGGTTACAGAGAATTATGGGTCTGTCTTGCGCGATTGCTCCAAGGCGTTGGCGCTGAATCCTCAATCCTCAAAAGCATTTTATCGCTCCAGCTTGGCCTTGATAGCTCTGGATAGACTTGACGAGGCATTGGACTGTTGTGCTCGGTGTCTGTCCTTCGATGGCAATAACAAAGGTGTACAAACTGTTCGCGACCGAGCTATGTCGGCGAAAACTGAAAGGGATCGCAAAGAACAAGAGAGGCTCACACGGTTACGGAGGGAGGAAGAAGCGAAACGGCAGATGAATGTCGCGTTCAAGGTAACATGATGTACGTTTGGCACGCACGTTCGATTGACTCTCATTGAGCGCAGGAACGAAATCTCATCGAAATGTCACAGAAAGACGGATCATCCAATCCATATTCTCCTCGCTTTGATCCAGAGGACCCAAGGCAAAATACGCTAATCATCCCCGTTTTCTTTCTGTATCCGCAACATGCGACATCAGACGTTATTCCTGAATTCGTGGAAGACACCCCATTTTCAGCTCATATTGCAGCTATGTTCCCGCCTCAAGCACCACCTCCTAATTGGGATTCCAAGGGCGAATATACTGATGGACGACTCGTTATCTATGCCATATCTCATAGGAAGCGCTTGCTGAAGGTGGGGAGGAAGATGTCCTTGCGCGATGTTTGCAACGCTGCCAAAGGAAAGGAAGGGGAGCCCAGAGATGGGTTGGAGATTAAGGACGGATGTTTGACATTCATTATCCTTCCAAAAGGTGATGTTGAAACGAAGTGGGTGGAGGAGTATAAAAAGACTAGGGGTAAATAGTCAAAGAAGACGATACTGACGCCTTGCACTCTTGCCGCAGTGAGTCACATGCCTTGAGAAATCGGGCCACCTTACCTTTATTATTAACCCCAGGTGCACGGCGATACTGTTTGCATTGGGTCGCGCACTTCGCTACTAACCAGATAATGTACCCGATTGGCTACCATATCGACATATCTGCTTATACAATCATTACATCAATGGAATGGCTGGCTGTGCGTTGAAGGGACGGTGCATCAATATATTGTGTGCTCTATCATCGGACGCCGTTTTTTCTAAGCGTCGTTGACCTGCTGATTCAACAACAAGGAATAAGGAATATTTCGCCCCCCTGTCCCAACACCGTCAATAGTGGAGGAACCCTTCTTGAAAGCACCAGCCTATGGCGCCCAGGTGTTTTTGTGTCGACATTATCAATGCTGGAAAGTCATGCGATCTGTGGGTTTTAGTGACTGAAATTGCGTGTCCCAGCTGCCCATTGTGTAGGTTACAGTAGGCGTTCGTGAGGCATCGTTTGGAAAGATAAACACGGCCCCCTACTTAGTACTAGTGATAGATGCCGATCTAATCAATATTTTAGTCCGCCACAGCGATACCGGTGGGGTGATAACATATATTTCTCCCGCACCGATAACCCGAGATGAAAGGCCACATGCGCTGGTCATGAGGACTTGTCTATCTCACTCCTGGGAATGCCATGGATGAGGATGTCGCGCTTCATGATATCCTGATGAAAATCCCGGCCAGACGGGACACATGATCTTGTTACGTGTGGCATGTCAAAGATACCAAGTGTTTCACGACGTGTTGCATGTTACAAACGATCGCGCAACCGGAGATGCATAGCTCCTATGTGTCGAAGGTTTGATCGACAATCCACAAAAGGAAGGAATAAGCAGGCATCAAAGTTTGGCGTTGTTGTGTACCAAAAATCCCTTCTGGTCACCGTGCAAGACTTCATCCACGTCGACAAAAGGTCTGGTGAGTAAGAATTCATGTTTTATCGTTCTAAACGATCGTTATGCGTCGTATCTATGGTTCTGTTCAGTGAAATTGAGGACAAATGACTGACCGAGGATGGATGGAGAACTTGAAGGTTGGATGCTAATTGTCTTGTCATTCGTTCTAGGGCCTCAACTTGAAGATGTCCAACATCACACACAAGATCCTCCGTACTGCCAATGCGCCTACCACGCCCCCAGATGAGACCGAAACCAGTGTAGCTCAAGCATTGATCGACCTCGAGAATAATGTTCCGGAACTCAAGGCTGAGCTTCGAGTCCTCCAGATTTCTGCCGCCCGTGAAGTGGACGTCCGTGGAGGCAAAAAGGCGATTGTTGTATTCGTTCCTGTTCCTCAGTTAAAGGCGTTCCGCAAGGTGCAGCAGAGGTACGTTTGACTATCAGCGGAAACATTCAGAATGCCAACGTATTACTAGGCTCACGCGGGAACTCGAAAAGAAATTCTCGGATCGCCATGTCGTTTTCGTTGCCCAGCGCCGGATGCTGCGCAAGCCCACCCGCACTTCGCGTGTTAAGCAGAAGCGACCTCGTAGCCGAACGCTCACAAACGTCCACGAGAAGATTCTTGAGGACCTTGTCTTCCCCACGGAAATTGTTGGAAAAAGAACTCGTGTTGCGATCGATGGCTCAAAACTGCTAAAAGTGTACGTGGTTCTGGTACTTCTGTCCCCCTGATGGGCTGACGGCGGTACGGTACAGCCTCCTTGACTCCAAGGACGCCACATCACTGGAATACAAGCTCGATTCGTTCTCATCGGTGTACCGCCGCCTGACGGGGAAGGATGTTGTGTTTGAGTTCCCAGTGGTTCCACAGGAGTAGACATAGGGTATATGATTACATGGTCATAGTACACGATTTGACAAATAAGCATGGGATATGCAACCGAGATATGGCAGTGAGTGTTGTCGGACTGAGGACAGGGCCGGTGGCAGTCTCGATAAGGACAGTTTGGGTAAGAAGCTCACGTGTGCCCAATCGCGTCAGGGGCAGAATGGTTGGATATATTTATTCAAGTCTGGACTTGCATTGCTTCTGTCTCCTCTCTTTTTCTTTCCGCCCTCGCGGCCCCTGGGCCCTCCGCTTTCACTCTTCATACAGCGCGTTAGGCTGCCACCGTGTCAGCCATGGAGGAATACTCTCGCATGGATCCATATGGTAGATCCGCGTATGAAGAGGGAATCGACAGCAAGATTGTTATTATGGGAAACTCAGGTCACAGATGTCATCTTTCCCGAGGCGTGTCGGAATACTGACCTTTACCAGGTGTCGGCAAAACTAGTCTTCTACAGCGCTACACACAAAACAAATTCGATCCTAAGAACACGACCTCTACGAGCGGTGCTTTTTTCGTTACCAAGAAAGTATATGTAAAGGGCCTCAGGGTTCGCTTACAACTGTGGGATACTGCCGGGCAGGAGAGGTTCCGGAGCATGGTGCGTTTGCTCTGTTTCCTAATGGGCGTTTTCAATGAATGTTTAACAGGCGCCCATGTATTATCGAGGTTCGGGCAATTTTGTGTCATCTGCTGAAGCTCAGATTCTGTTCAGGTGCAAATGCGGCCCTGCTCTTGTATGACATCACCAATGCATCAACGTTTGATGATGTTCGTGGTTGGCTAGAGGGTCAGGGTGATTTACCTTTTTTAATTAACCAACTGACTAACGTGCCTTGTCTCGTGTAGAGCTCAAGAAGAACTGCTCACCAGGGTTGATAATATACATCGTTGGCTCCAAGGCAGATCTCAACTGTCATCGGCAGGTCACTTCAGATCTAGCACGGCTCTCCCTGCACAATTGGTTCCCCCCACTCAGACCGCCTACGCCGCCACCACCACCGCAACCTTCCACATTGTCCTACATCAGACCTCGTTTCACTTCGTTTCCTGGCCTTCGTTCTCCACCCGTCATATTACCCACTCTATCACCTGAGTCACCTGCTTACCTTGACCTACCTCCAAGCCAGGCCTCGGGCTTAACGCGCAGTAAGACCGCGGTCAATATTCGACCTAGAACTCCTAAATCATCCGCTTTGGTTCGTGCCAACACTAGTGCTCCCAATAACCGAACGCCGAATTCGTCTCGTTTTTCGCAATACGGCCCGCAGAGCGGTGGATGGACCGACAACGGAGAGACAAGCAGTAATAGCATCAACGAAGACGACGAGGATGCTATCGGGGAGGGTGGATCGGATGAGTGGGGTCTCAGTAAGGGAATGGAGTTATTCGAAGTATCTGCCAAGGATGATATGGGTACGTGCCTCACAGTATGAGTTGTGGTAACACCAGTTCTTAATATCTCGTGGCACAGGCATTCAACATCTCTTTGACCACCTGATAACTGCCATCATCCTTCGAAAAGATATCATTGAAGAAGAGAACGAATTAAAGAAACGAGATAGTGTATTTTTATCCAGTGTCAGCACCCCCGCATGGACTGCTCAGGCAGAAGAAGAGGAAGCTCGTGTCAAGGCAGCAGGGCGATCAGGAGGGAGTTGGAGCTGTTGCTAGTTGTCACTCCTCCTTATTGTCGCTCGTTGGTTTTTTTATCGTCTGCTGCCGTCTCCCCAGCTCGTTTTGCAAGTTATCACTACTTCCCGCCATTACGCCTTCCCTTGACTCTATTCTCTCATTCTTCAATCAGCAATGTTCATACATCACCGCACAGATGCAGATATCTTCTCATTCATCCATCACCTGTTCCAATTCCCACAGGCCTAGTATACCTTCAGGCTCTCACAATCTATCCTATATCTACTACACTTTATCAGCACATAGTATCATATGCATTACATGTCCATGACTTACGGAATATAAGGAACATTAGTTACAAACTTGGCGCTCTTTTGTCATTTGCGTTGCTGGATTCTGATGGCCTAGACCACGCGTGCTTTACATATATAGGACCTCTTTCTAATCATTCAATCTAGTAGTTTACTACTAGATAAGCACCTTGTTACTCATCTTTATGTCCCTTCTCCTCGCGGATCCTGCTGTAGGGAAAATCGAGGAGTCGGGATCTGATGTCTGTCTTCCTGAACACTGTTTTCACGCCTTCGATGCCCTCTATTGTGCTCTCGTCTCGGCCACGCCCATAGATCCCACGTTTCCCGACGATAAGTAGTATGTCTCTCGGTGTCCGGGGTTATATGGCCATCTCTCACACAGATCCCTCAGCCCTCTGTTCGTGACGTGGCATACGCGTTCGTCCCGTCCCGGTCGTGCATCGCGACTTCGAGGCTGCATCGGCAGTTTCGAAGCGCTGCCATTACAAGAAGGGTTGGCAGAATACGCATTGATCAGTGCGTTTCGTGATTCCAGGTTTAAGAAGATCGACAAGTCAGAATTGCAGTCTTTGGAATGCGGGTATGTTGATTGTATTGCTCACATAGGAATCAACTCACAGAAGCTATACCAGAATATCCTTATTAACGGACTTCGAGGATGCCGATTCTTATCTCGACTGGACGATCGGGGTCCATGGTATCTACATTACATTTCCTCACCCGTCACTCCTTAACTCGAGCTCATCTGAGACACCATCGCCTCTCTCCTCATCTCCGTATCTACCGAGGATCACATCCAGACAGTCGTTTTCGGCAACTTACCTTCCAGATGTCATCCCCGAACAGGGGTGGAACAAGATAGAGGCTGTAGACAGCGCCATTAATAAGGCTGGTTGGAATGGCCGCATCACAGAGGACGTCCGCAGAAGCGTCAAGCTGCGGAGGTACCAGAGCAAGACATGTGCGATCACCTGGGAAGAATACATTCACTGGAGGGAGATGAACACATGACAATCACGATGCATATTCCAGGAGCTTTGATAAGATAGAATGAATTTGTGCAAAGGATGAAATTAGTAATGAGAAGTATTACAGCAGCGAACCAGAAGTTAGGCTTGCCCGTTCTTATCTACACAGCCCTCCTCTCCAGGAAAGAGCTTAGTTCGGATCCGGCGCAAGCGATTCTTGGGGCCACCCCAAGGTCCCTTGAACCTAGCTTCAAGTTGTTTCCATACTCGGCGAAGGAGAGGAACGTTATTACCACTCGTCCTCTCATAGGCAACCATGATCCAGTAAACAGTAGATCGACTAGGGGTAATGTGTTCGGGTAGGGCCAAGAACGTATCAAATAGCGCTTCGAGGTTCGTCAACGACCATGCTGGCTTTCCAGGAGGGTTTGTAGCGCGGAATCGGGGTGGAGCTGTGCCATCCTTCATTAGGCGTACGCCGTGGCGCGCGAATCCCAGGAATATGGCTCGGAAGGTTGGGAGTGTTGGAGAATACGGTGTTCTTTTGAGAACGCCAGTGTCATCTGGAACCAGGGGTGCACCCATCTCCAGGTTCTGAGAAGACACCATGTCCATAAAGACAGCTAAAGTTGCCAGGAGGTTGCCGTGATGAGCTAGGATCTGAATCACTGTCGTAAATGTCACTTCATTCGGTTTCATGTCTGGGGGTATAATGATATGTTCTTCAACTTGAAGGCGACGAGCTACAGAAGCCACGTCGTCCTCGCCGACGTATAGCTCAGGAACCATATTGTGTCGCAACAAGCGGTAGATCATCATAACGAGATCCACTCGGCCATTGTGACCATACGACCATAGGCAAGCGTTAACACCATCCAGGCCTAGCTCAAGATTCTGTTCTTGCATCTTGAGGAGGGTTGACCGAACACCTGACAACTGTTTAGTGAAAGTGAAGTATCTCAGCAGAGAAAGGTGTGTGATCCTGTTCGGGGCCAGCCCTGAAGCCGCCAAGAGGCCGGTCGCATGGCGGAACGCGGAAGCATGGAGTGTACGCGAGGCGAGGCTGAGCAATATGGAATAAGTGTATATGTCGGGCTTCATTGGTGGGCTACGAAGCTCGCGTTCGTCCTCTTCATCGCGGGCGAAAGACTTCCCTGGTGCTCTTCCGGTTATCATGTCCTGGTACATACCTAATGCAGCCCGATATTCGTCTATGCTTGTCATGCGCCACCCCTTTCCAACCCCATCTATGAGAGCATTCCATTCATGAAGCTTTATTTCGCCACCAGCTTCCCTAATTGCATGCAATACAGACAAAAGTCGCAAGAATTGCGTGCGTGTCTTGGGCCTGTGTCGGGCCAAAACGCGAGACAGACGATGCATGTGTGGGAAAGGAACGCGTGGCTTTCCGACAGGCACGTCGTAAGAGAGGCTGAGGAGGTTGGAATATGCTTCCCATGCTTCTGAGACGGATTGCGTAGTAGCCAATGTTCGAAGGAGATCCCGGCGCCATGCTTCTAGGTCGATAGAAAGGTGACGGTGTGACGATAATTCGGTCTCTACTTTGCTCAGCCGTAGAGTTTTGATAGGGAATGGTCGCCATGGGAGACCGGCAGAATATGGAATTTCTGTGATATAGTGATCCATTGGAGGGCCTGTGTCCATGGGTTGTGTGGTCTCGATAGGTTCGCGATTCGGTTCTTCTGCTATACGGTTTCGAACGTTTTCTGGCTCGACACTCATCCGAGTTTTTCTTTCCTCTGCAGCTACCTGGTGTTTTGCTTTCCACGTGGATTCGCGAGGTCTGTTTCGATGGACCGCGGCATGAATATTTCCTTCGCCTATGGCATTGTAAGATGACCTTGGACGTCGCTGGGGCACATGTGTGCCAGAAGACCCGCGAAATTGCGTTCCTGGTGTAGTATCTACACAGGACAACGAAAGGTTGCGCCTTGCCGCAGAACGAAGATATGACGGGCGAGGTTTTCTGGTAAAACGAGGGAGCTTTCCCAAAGGGTTGAGGTCCCGCTGTCGCTGTTTTCTTTGACGAACAGCAAATTCGAAAACTGCAGCTTGCGGAATACGATTTAGATCTTGGACGTGGGGAGGTTCCTTCCAGGGTTCTTTTGTACGATATGCATGCACTCTTTGTGTGTAAACTCCCGGCACTCGCTTGTCGCCTTGGGAGTTGTGGGCAGGTCGTCGAACTGAATGTGAAAAAGAACGTGGAGCGGATACCTCTGAGCCTATCGGTATCATAGGCGTGACACTGCCATTGAGTATCATAAACCATGCTCTGGATTTGCAGGCAATTGATCGAGAAAGACGGAGGCCCGGCGAGGACGCTCTCAGCATCAATGGGACGTGCAGTCATCCTGTAAAGTAGATGTAAGAATGAACCGTGATCAGACCGTGTAGACGTACCGAGACTTGCGCTCGAAACCTGGACGAAGCGTCGCAAGACACGTTCAGGATACCTGAGGGGGGGAAAGTTTTTTGCTCGTAAACGGCAATGTCCGCATCAAGCCTCATCTTCTCACGCTCTCGACATTATATACAGACTCTGATACGACCTTAGTGTCTGATGACATGAATGTTTGGCATTTTCATAGCATAATGAAGACATGAAGACAGGTAAGTACGGGAGACAACGATCAAGCACGGGCCTTGAGCGTTCCAAGGAACGCAGCCTTTTCTTCGAACGTTTGGAATGAGCCGTGCTGAGAAAGTAAGGTAAGGAACTGGTCTCCCCAACATAGAAATTACATGACATACCCCAAACTTCGACGATGTGTCGATGAATTTGAGTTGAACCTTCTCCAAATCCCGACGAGACGTATGGACCATCAGAGACTTGCGGATAGTGATGACACGTTTCTTTGTGCCGGGAATCGAACCTTTCAACATGAGGTAGTCGTTTTTGACAATACCGTAGTGGGGGAAGCCACCCATGGGTGTGATGGCTTTCTTGGTAACATCAGATTCGGTAGATGCATTGGCATCATCCACACCGGAACCAATACGGTAGATCTTCTTGTTAAGTTCCGTACGATGGTGATAACCGTCTGCAGTCGGCCGTGAGTTTGATCTAGTAGATGCCAAGCTAGCAAATTCAACGTACTTTGACCGGCGCGTCCAACCGAGAACATGACCTTGGAAGGATGCCAGGCACCAATACAAGCGACCTTGCGGAGGCCCTTGTGTGTCTTCCTCGGTAACTTCTTGGTACCCCATCGATGAGTCACACCCTCAAATCCATGACCCTTGGTGACGGCAATGACGTCCACAACTTCATCCTGCTCAAAGAGTGATCCAACCTCGACGGGCTTCTCAAAAAGTCCGTGCGCATATTCAACTTTATTCGGAACTGAACCACCGTTCACTTGAATCTCCATCAGATGTGCTTTCTTCTGGCTCAGGCCGGTCTTCCTGATCTGTGTGTGGGCAAGAACACGGACGACGGTGCAATACTTCCGGATGCGTTCCAGCTCACGGGCGGTCGACTTGCCGCCATCCTCAGCGTGCTTTTTGGCATAGCGCGTGAAAGCCTTCTTCTTCGATCGGTACCAGTTCTTGTAGAACCGGCGTTTGAGTTCATCGGAAAGATGTGACGCCCAGACAGTGGTGAGCGTCCGGAGGCCACGCGGAGTCTCGACGTAGCCAACAACTCCGACAACGATGAGAGGGGGTGTTTCGATGATTGTAACTGCTTCGACCACTTCACGCTTGTGCATTTCTGATTGAATGCATCAGTGAAATATTTGGTGGGAGAATAACAGTTTCATGCGTACTAGAGCCAGGACGGTCGAGATCGCGAACAACGTGTGTCATACCCGCCTTGTAGCCCATAGTAGCAGTCAAGTGGACGGGTTTCTTGGGGTCATCCTGCACTCTCAGGTTGCTAAGATCGAACCTCACGAGCTGTTCAAATTTACAACGTACCTTGGGAAAAGACTTGACCTTTCCACGATGACGGGCAGCCCGTTTTCTAGGGAGAAAGCCAAGGGAGCCGTGGCGGGGAGCTTCGTACTGACAAGACTTGAGTAATAATGCTATTATAGATATTTAAGGCACCAACAGACCTTACGGTGACTAGTACAAAGTCAGTAGCTAGATTGAAGGATGTAGAAGAGACTCACCTCATCTTGAGGACTCTTGAGGACGATGCGGATGTTGGCGAGCTTGTAAATTTTGAGATCGCACTCTCGGCAAAGTCCGCAGGTGGCTGAGGTACTGTACAGTTGTGCTGCATATCCCGATCAGGTACTTTGACTTCCGATTATAGAGGTGGGCACGTGACTTATCAGCCATGCTGATTTATGACGAGGAAGCAGTCGCGCTTCCTTCAGCTCCCCAGATCACCCTGAGCTCCAATACCGTCTTGCAGCGTCCCTTGACCCGCAGGGGAAGTGGCCCTGGAATCATCATCTTTCTTCCTGCGTCCGCGGATCTGAACCCAAGGATACGATGCGACATCCCTCTCGATCCCGAGCCAATACAGAAGTGGGCTGAAGAGGGATTTACTGTTGTTGGTGTGACATCCGAGTCGTCCTCGTCCAGTTGGTCTCCTGAAGATGCCCTACGAAAGGCAGTCGATGTTCTGCTCACTATCCAAGAAGTCGATATCAAGAATAGATTCGCTGTAATAGGTGCGATTCCACCACAGATTAGGGATCGCCGAGAAACCTTCATCTGTGTTCAGTTTACGACCCCAAGCTCCTCTCTGCCATCTCAACGTTAATCTCCGGCGACCCTCGTATCGTTTGTCTAGTTGGCTACGGCCCTACTTCAGCTTCAACCATCCCTACACTACTCCATCTCTCTCCAGGTGATACACCTGATCATTCTTCTACTACGGTCACGCATACCTATCCCGATTCTTCCGCATACTTTGTACTTCCGCAAGTAGCGGAATACAGCCCAGGAAGTGCAGCGCTCGCTCACACACGCTCACTCGTCTTCTTGCGAAAGAATCTCGGTGGACTTGGAGGCCATATGGAATGAGCATTGTTTCTTTGAATTTGAAGCCAGAAGCGTTGCAAAGACCATGGGAACCATGGTGGTGCGTTCGCTCTGCCGTTTATCATTCACATATCAGTAAATTCTTCATGAGCAGGCGGAGCCATACGTCAATCACGTACCTACAGTCAGTGTCGAAAGACCAAATTATGCCTTCTAGAATCCGACCTTCCGTTTGCCCCAGATGGCTGGTGGCATAGGGCGCAAAAATCTGACTGCCTTTTATCGAGACCGTTTCATATTTTCGTAAGAGGATCATCAGCCTTTGCCACTGCATCCCATTCTCTGTCAGTAACCCTCAGGACGCAAGGATGCAGCCTGTTTCGCGCACGGTGGGCCCGGACCGCGTCATTGGTGAGCGTTTGGTCAGACTCTCATATCTCTACTCATAGGGCAAAGATGAATTTATATACGAATTTACCCATGACCGAATCGTCGACTGGCTCCTCCCTGGAGTCCCTCCTACAGGAAGAAAGATGTCTATTCCAATGATGGCAGTTGTCAATATAAGAGGCGATCGGCTTTGCAATGGTGATCTTACCTTTCCATACTGGTCTTCTCACTCTTACTCATGCTTTGCTTTACAGAACACATCTGGTGGGATCAAGGCACGACTCTTCTACAAGCTGGTATTTTACCAACGCATCTCCCTTACCCCACGCTGGGCAGTACGCAAACTCTACGTTTGCCCGTGGCGGGAGCTGAATGCGCTAGGATGTTGATCGACGAAGCAAGTGGAAATAGCAATGAGATGTTTGGTAGGGACTGGGGCGTTCAGCAGAGCCAGGGTCAGCAATACTAATCACTATGGCACCCTCGCCTGTACAGTAATCATGTAAAACATCTTGACTATTACTTGGGGATGTATTTCAAGAATCAATAGAACGAAGCTTATCATGACATCTCGATATCTTGGTCGACAGATTCCCGAGGTGCCCCTCTCACTACAGAGTTCACCAGCTCTCGCCTAATTTCGGGACTTATTTGAGCATGGGGTGTGGCACGGATGACATCTAAAAGCGCATCCTTTTGGTCAGGGGTTAAGTCCGATGCGTATCTACGAGATATTAGGATATCAGTAAAATGCTAAGGCATGAGACGAGTAGATACCGTTGGGAAAAAACCAGTAAACTTTGGTGCCAGAGTACAGGCAATTTGTTGGCGTCACCCCGGGATTTGGCTTTGTACGTATTCGATAGTCGGATGAAATGGAACACTAGTCCATCCACGACTTTATACGGAAGCTCAAACTTTTTGTCGATTAACACACGTATGAACAGGGAATTTGGACCTGGAGTTGAAAGTTAGATCACCGCTGACACTTAATACTGATCATCTTACCAGAATAGTCCATTTCAGCTATACGGAGAAGGGCTGCAGAAGCGTGCAGGACTGGGATTTTGATTTTTGCGAGGACCGAGGCAACGATGGCAGCCTCTTTCAGGGAACAACCTTGCTGTGGAATGCTGATTTACATCAAAGTTCAACCGGACCATAAGCCGGGTGCATACATCCAACATTGGGAATATAAGTCCCTTGAAGAACGCGCCTGGTTTGTACAAGGCCCTCTTCAAGCTCTCGTAATACTGGGGGTTCAACTTTTTGTTGTTTTGTATGTCTTCGCGGATAGCATCCAACAACACGACACTCAGGAAAAGCTGAGCTTGTGGTGGCTTCATGCTCGAAATGAAGATTCTGGTAGCTGCACGGCAGGCGTGAGGGGACCAGTTTTCTGGGTGGGTAATGGCAAGCATGCGTGCCCACATTGGGAGGGAAGGAATCACTTTGAAGGGTTTGGGTAGAGAGCCAGATTTGTATGTGCGTAAATAAACGCCAAGTCTGCATCAGCTGAATGCATCGGTATCTTAGCGCGCTGGAAGAGAAGGACAACACGCACTTCGTGTAAACCTCTACGACCTTTGGATTCAAACCTAGTGCAGGATCAGGGTTGTTGTGGTTCCCCTGCGAAACTTTCTGGACAACAGCGGCATTTCCGACCTCGCCGCTGTCCAGTTTAGCAAAAATGATATCTGCAAGTGTCCTGCGCTCCCCGGAGTTTGCTGGAAGGAGTGCATCCAATGTCTTCATATCACCCGAATCTATTTGCTATTCGACCATGAGTTGCATGTTCGCTGCATAGAAGGAATCCCTCACAAAGATTTCTTCGACATCCTCGACCTCTTCTGCACCTTCGAAATCCTGTTCGTCGTCATCATCGTCATCTATGTCCATTTTCTGAGTTCTTGGGCGTGATAGTGCAGTCTGTCTCTCGTCCTCGACATCGTCAAGATCGTCGGGCACCTCCAATTCATCTTGCTGTTCCCTTGCGAGTTCGAAGATGCGTTTTGAGGTTTTTTGGTCTAAAATGACCTTATGAAGCCTCAATGGTGTGCCCGGTAGGTGTTGGCAAAGAATGTACCTCTCCGTTATCGTCTTCATCGTTCGCTCGACTTGGTTTTGCCTTTTTTCTCTTGCCGGGCTGAGAGATCCGTCCATACTTTGCTTCTGCCTCATCTTCGTCCAACTGAACGAGAAGAGGATCATGTCTTGATTTGCCTGCTGGTTTTCCAATCCGAGGCATGGTTGTGGTAGTCGAGTAGCGTGATTTAGTAGTGATCGTGATTGATCGAGGTGTTGAAAAGTCGGATCACCCTATCGCCCCCTTTACAACTGACATGCTAAGCTGAAATTGATATTCGTTCCCCTTTCTTCCCAAACTACCATCTCCATGTCTTTTTCTCCAGTCCGTTTCTTCTCTTTCCCCCTTTCTGCATCTCCTGACTTTCCTTAGATCCTCACGCTCGACAAGAACGGCAAGGAGATCACCTCTGTCGGTACCAATTACTTTGGTTTCGACAGCGAGGTCTCCCTCGACGTTCTTCGCTCTCTGTATCTGCGCTCCCATTATGTCGTTTTAGCAAACGATGTCAAAAGTGTGCATGACCTCGATGACGAAGCGCAAGAGTCGCAGCATGCAAAATTCACTCAAGGTCATGCTGCGTACCAGTCAAAGTCGATCTACCACCCCGATATCCAGTCTATCTCCTACACTACTCTTACTCGGTTCCCTCCTGTAAAGCTCCTCCCTCCCTCTGGCCGTAAGCGGGTGTTGGTCACTGGCGGTGCTGGTTTCGTCGGTTCGCATCTGGTTGACCGTCTCATGCTCCTGGGCCATGAAGTCACCGTTCTGGACAATTTTTTTACCGGTTCAAAAACCACCGTCAGCCATTGGAACGGCCATCCCAATTTTGAGCTGGTGCGTCATGATGTCGTAGAACCATTCATGATCGAGTGCGACCGTAAGTCCATCTCTATCTCATCTATACCAGCACGCACACCTTGGTTACTTTAGAGATTTACCATCTTGCATGCCCTGCTTCGCCTCCGCACTACCAGTTCAATGCCGTTAAGACTATAAAAACGTCTTTCATGGGAACGTTGAATATGCTAGGGCTCGCAAAACGCACAAAGGCTCGATTCCTGATAAGTAGTACATCAGGTAAAGCTTACCCTTATACTAATCGAGGAGACATACGTTGACGCTAAATTACCTAGAGGTCTATGGTGATCCCGAGGTGCATCCCCAAACTGAGGAATAGTGCGTTTGAACGTTTCATCGTGGTCACCGACCGATTCACATGTCTTTTTCAGCTGGGGCCATGTGAACCCTATCGGACCCCGGGCCTGTTACGATGAAGGAAAACGTGTCGCCGAGACCCTCACCTATGGGTTTCACCGACAAGACGGCGTGGATGTCCGCGTTGCACGGATCTTCAATACGTACGGCCCACGAAGTATGTATTTTGGTATCTTTGCACATAGCCTTCACAGACTGATCCTTGAACTATCAAGTGAACCCGTATGATGGCCGAGTCGTTTCCAACTTTATCGTCCAAGCACTCAAAGGCGAAGACATGACTGTTTATGGCGACGGAAAACAGACGCGGTCCTTCCAATACGTGCACGACCTCACCGATGGGCTGATTGCCCTTATGAACTCTGACGAATCGCGCCCCGTCAACATTGGCAACGGCGATGAGTTCACAATCGGCGAGTTTGCCGAGCTCGTAAGGGAGATAGTCGAGAAAGTTCAAGAGAAGGATGGGGATAAGCTCGCAAGACGTGTCCAAATTGTGTACAAGCCCATGCCTACCGACGATCCAAAAATGAGACGACCCGATACTACGCGTGCCAAGGAATCACTTGGCTGGCAACCGAGGTGGACGGTCCGAATGGGATTGGAGGAGATGGTGAGATATTACAAGGCCAAAATGGCTGAAGGGAGCATTTGAAACTGCCCCATTCATCGTTGTTCTGTCCTAGTCTGCTCGACGTAGGCTTTGATGGTTTGATGGGCTTCTGAAATTAGATTTAACCGTTTTCTCGGAGAATCAAACGTCGTCTAAATTTCGAGTTGGTTCTGCACAGCTGTACATCAGTACAATTCAACGCAACGAGACTGGGTATGTATGGTATTAATTGGAAGAGTATAGTACAACCCTGTCCCCTTGAAAATATAACAATATATAACCATAATCGTACACGATATCGATTACATGGATATGTCCTGGACATAAATGCAGAGATATATCTAGACGGCAAGGCGCTGGATGGACGATTTTGGAAGGGCTACGACTTTGACCATCGAATCCTTGATGACACGCTTCTCTATTGGATTAGGATGTGCAGCACGACGTAGTCGGCCATCTGGAGCGGGATCTTGATGCGACGGTTTATCGGCCGAGTCATTGCCGCGTTCCTGAGGAAGAAAACTTGTCCCTGCCGGTAAGAGTTAGATACCGTCATTATACAGAAGCAAAACATGATCCAGACGAAGCTCACCTGCAATCGACAGTCCATTCTTCTCACCATGGAACCAGTGCTCAGCTTTCCTGTCAGAATATCTGGAAACAATTTGAAGTCTGGTAACAATGGACCCAGTAACAACAAACCTTCTGATAGGTCGCCCCTCGGGTCCCAAGGGGGAAAACCTGGTGGTATTCTGTCCTTTTCGGAATTCAGCAAGGGAGTCTATCTGGCGTTTCACGGCTTCTGAAGAGAGGCAACAGAAGGAGAGCGAGGACAGTGGATCGCGACTTGCAATACTGTGATCTCCCATGAAATCTGCAAGAGTGGAAAGTGCCTTCTTCATTCGCTCTCGTCTTGGAGTTCCAGGGGGTAAGAGGTCTGACCGACTGTGCGGAAGCCGGGATATAAATTTTGCGAAAACTTGGTTCGCGATTGAGGCATGTCCTGGAATGATGCTGAGAGTCCCGGCGCCACCTGGGCTGGAAATTAGCGCGATGTAACCTCGCGACGAATAAAATTCCAACCTTTCACGGTATAGATGACCGCACCGCCTTCTGCATTCAATAGTTGCGAAGCCAACTTTTCTGCATATTTTTTCGGACAACCTTCATTACGCTCACCCTTGAAGCATACATTAGCTATGCTACAGTATTGATTATGGGTGAACCAACGTGAATTAGGAGGACCGGTTGCTTGATAGAAGCATGCAGTTCTGGTTTCAGCGGTGTCCGCTGGAAGAAAATGAGCCCTGGGACAAAAAAAAACTGATTCACACGAACATTCACGATTGTATTCCAAGTCTCGCCAATCCGCAGGCCTCGGGAAGGAGGAATGACCGTTTCCCAAAAAGCAATGAGCTACAACAGGACACGTCTGAGTCAAACTTGCGGAAAGAAAGTATGATACAGACATTATCTTGTAGGTCTGAGTCACAGTTCTGGAACATAATAAGAATTCGACATGGCGCCCGAAATCTGAAAACTCACAGGGCCAACGATGAGATCCACAGCTTCTTTAGCAACGTGTTCGAACGACTCCAGATCTTCGGCACTACACCAGTTTTGCACTAGCTCATTGAATGCACTATGCATCCATTGGATCCTAACATAGACCCAGTCAGGGAAGACGCCTGATGAGCACAATCATACAGACTCAGTAGGTGCAGGGACGTTGCACAGGGTCAGACTAAGGCACATTTCAGGAAATCTTTTCGGGCGGGTTTAGCCGGAAACTTGGAGCGCGAGGGGCTGAGTACGTACAGAACTGAGAAGCGGAGAGCGCAATAGACGGACAAGGTTTCAAGAGCGAGAATATGACAGGGAGGAAGATGTAATGCCTGAAGTACCAGAAGTTACCAACAACTCTTTTTTCTTCGCATGGTCAGTGTGACGCACCTGGTGACAATGCGCAAGATCAGCAGCCTCCACCCAGCTGTCGTGGCGTTCACTGGGTCTGCAGGTCGACCGACCGGAAACGCGCATGTCAAAGGCGATGAGGTTGAAGCTCTCATTTAGTCGCGGGTCTCCAAACTGATTATCCAGCCAGGTCGAGTCGAGAAATAACGGAGGTAACATTACGATGGTGGGTTTTAGGGGATCAAAACCACTGACGTGACCGCGAGGGGAATTGGTGGAGTAGTAGATGGAAGCATAGTCATCTGTAGAGTGAAGATCTACATAGGGCATCCTGTCCTGTCCTAGGTGCCAGCCTGCCACCTTGACCGGCGAGTGTAGTGGTGGGAAGCAAGAAACTTATCGCAAGATATGTTACTCACAATCTTCAGATCTCCCAGTACCCTGAATATGGATCTGAGACCGATCGTCCGTCAGCCTCCTTAAGCAACATTATAGAGACGCGATGCAGTACTGCACCCTTATTTACATACATGATGAAGCGGACTGACAGTACAATACACCTCGTTGACCTGTGGATTGCGAACATCATTGAATAAATCATTTTCAGGTCTGGGAGTTCTATCCCGAATTATGATTGAATACCAATTTACAAGCTACATAATTAATCCTCGGTAGCGTAATTGTATGTACGTGATGGTGCTAGGCCTCTTAGGATCCAACTATATTTTCCAACACCTGAATTACCCGTTGCTGGCGCTAAACACACCCATTTTGAGCACTTGAAAAGCAGATAACACCACGACGTACGTCTCTAGCTGCACCCTCAGTGGATACAAACATGGTGGGAACACTATGGGAGGCTAGTATCGCTTGTTGCTTTGAAACTAAACCATCCCAAGCAAGAAGCACACGTTCCCGGTCGAATTTATCAAGTTCTTTCTTGAACGCAGTTTGTATCATCTGTCGCATACAACCATTATTTGAACAGCTCAGCTAAGGGGCCGTGACACATACGTCAGCTTCATGCTTCGATATCTTGCGATCCCCTATCATGTTTGCTCTGAAAAGAATTGAATTGAGAGGCAAGAGCTTCTCAACAAAAACTTACTTGGTCGCCGCTACCTTGACCTTTTCCTCATACTTCTTGTGAATTGCACGTCGGTCTTCCCAAAGCTGTCGTTCCAGGTCATCTTGCTCCTTTTTTATCTAGGACAACATCTTCAAGCAGGCCCATGTCTCTCGAGTTCTATAGCCAACCTGTTTTATGTTCTCAACAAACTCGGGATCTTCAGCCAGTTGTGCGATCAACGGCAAGGCTTGCTGGAAGGTGTATGATCGTGTGTCCGTCTTCACCCGTGGAGATATGGGAGCGACAACAGATGGGGTGAACTCATGCGGCTGAAAGCCAGGCGGTATGGTATCGTTGGAATCTTTGTTACCAGGGATCAGAGGGGGGACAGATGGGAGAGACTGCAGTTGTGAAAGGAGAGATGCGACAGAAGTCGAGGTGGCAGTTGAAGCAAGTCGTTCATGACTTGCTGACGATGTGCTAGTAGAAGGTGCTGAGACTTCTTTCCATGCCTGAGATGCACGTAGCTGATCAAGAAGAGCCTTCACGCCAGCGGGGTCCTGCAAGCCATTAGCTTCAACCGTGGGGACAGTAGATCAGGCCGAATCACGTTGATATTTGTGAAGTTCATGCGAAACCCAGCTTTTGGATGCGAAGGCGGTCGATGCAGTACAACATAGATTCAAAGGATGGTTCCTAGTTGGTGCCTCAAGCCCAAGCCCCAAGGGGTTGGAAGCACTTTCTCGGTCACGAGCACCCGGGCCGCTCCAGGTCCCGAAATTGTCCCGAACCATGGCCATCCCCCCTACCTTAGCAGCAAGCGGAACCAAAAATATATATACGAATGTCTGGAGTATGTCTGGGACCGATTATACCGGGCTCCGATCGCGAGTAAATTGTTTTTTTTTTCAAGAAATTTATAGGTATATTTGAAACTTGGCGGAGTTGCATATTTGAAACTTGGAGCTCACAAGTTAACTAGTTACGATCAACGCACACTATTTATCCCTTTCTTCTTCCTTCCCTCTCATGCCTGCACTATGTCTGTATTACGGGAGCACGACCGAAAAGATCAAAAAAAGTGACATGAATCGTGGGTCGGCAGCGACGAGACTCGCTGTCTAAGAAATTTTCATGCCAAGAAATGCGTATGTCGGACTCGGATATACGTTGATGCCGGATCACATCGATCACAGGCGACTGTCGATGGCGGGCCTATCTAATTCGCGTTGTGAAGCTGAGGTCGGGATAGGGGTAGGGGCAGGCATGGGATCGACTTCCTGTCATCTCATTGATTGATGGCTTACTATCCAGATAGAAGTTTCAGCATGACATCGCCTATATACCGGCCACCGACTTTTTACTTACGAGTGATCGATAGTCTTACTCAGTCAAGCTGACGGTGACGCGTAGTCAGGCGACATGTGGAACATTGGCATTATTCAGACGAGGTCGGACCAAGTGGCGCATCTGGACGATGCATGAATTGTTGAGCCTCGCTTTGCAAGGAGGGAATCAAGTGGAGTTCGAATCGATTCTGACAACGCTGAGCGCTGAGCAGGGACATCCCTTGAGATCGAAGTAAGCAAGTTTTTGGCGTGATTGAATGGGTTTAGTCGGGCCGCATAAGCGGCACCTGGTAAAGGTGCGAAACTTACAGACATCCACGCGCTTGGGTCTGTATGATATGTTGCGAACTTGGCAACCCAACTCGGGACCTACCTGGCACTTGGGCCACGTGGAGCAGCGTCAAAAGACACGACAGGCAAAGACACCGATGTTACCATAGTTAGTACGGGCCGATGAGAAGCTCATTGGACAATGTCTGACAGATGCGCGCCCCCACCAAACAAAGATCCGTAAGCAATGGCAAGATTGTTCAAGGTGTCCGGGTCCAAGTCTTGTGATTGTACATATGACAAAAAAACGGAGATAGACCGTTCTCGGCAAATAAACGACGATAAGCAGTTTGAGATGTCGCGATGAAGTCATAAGGTGAGATAGGAACAACATGGGCTTAGAGCGGTAAGGAAGAAGGCAGAGTGACGGCCAGGGATGCACGATCTGTCTAGAAATACAAGCAGGGGGATCGACAAGGGCACCGACATCACGAGGCGTGGCACCGACATGAGGTGGGCTTGGTGGTAAACCTTGTTCCGAATAAATTGAGGACCTCGTTGCACGATATGATGTGCAACTTTTGTTTTTCCGTCGGCCGAGAGTGGGTGAATTGAAGAAGAATCTGGTTCAGCGACAACGTACCCTGGTGGGAAACGTCGTGCTTGGCAACCGACAGCCGAAGAACAAGTTCCCACGCAACCATCCCAACCTTTACTCCCTGTACACTCTCCTCGCCTCCTCCTCCTCTTCCTCCCTCCCCCTCCCCCTCCTTCCTTCCTTCCCACCACTATCATATTCCATTCTACGCACTTTCTCTTTCCCAGTCATGCCTTCTCCGTCCGATCCAGATCCACAGGGCACTTCTTCACACATGATGAAGACTACAAAACGCGGCAGACCGTTTCTCAAGGTCATTTCTCCTGTCTGCTCCTCGCTTTCTCCTCCTCACATCCCTCTAGGATACGCTCGACCTCTTTGCAACGTTAATTGTGTCGTTAGAACTATTCCCCCACAAGCAGTTTTTCCGTACTTTCCCTAATTCTTTTACAACGTCGGTCTCCTCCTTTCATCCATCCTTACTTTTCTCACCTCTTTTCCAGTGATGAAGCCGCACAAAACCTCGCTTCGCTCAAGTTCTCGCAGTCTAATCGTGGGCCGGATCCCAGAGAACCCTCACGAGTAGTAACGACCACCACCACAACGACCTTCTCCATGACCCGCGAAATGGCAAAGGCCATGAGCCAGCATTTTATGGATGCTCGCTTGATTGAGAATGCCGCCGACCCCTCTTCAAACCTCTTCAAAGACCGGGGTGTATATGTCTTGACACCCAAGGGTCTTCATGTCCTCGAACGTTTCATCAGCAAGAACGGAATTAATGCCGATCATCTCCAGCAGGTCTTCGTCTCGCAGCCGATTTGTATAAAGCTCCTTCATCTCGAGCGTCGGTCAGTAGACGACGAGATCATCGTTTCTCAATCTGTTATCACTGCACTCTTCCGCCGTTTCGTCGGTCGCCAACCAAACTATTCGCCCCTGCCAGGTGCTCAGCTTGATCCATTCCAGCGGTACAATGAACGGTCCAAGGGTGTGACCTTGATGGAGGTCACTGAGAAAGCCCAGCCTCTATTGGGGAAGTCGCAGCAAGTCCATAAGTACTGCTTCGGCGCTGTAACCGCTTTGGAGTGGCTCTGCGATTTTACCTCTGTTGTTGGTCGCGAGGAGGCTGCCGAAATGGCCGCCCAATTCGTCCGCTTCGGTCTTATCGCTTTGGTGAGTGACAAGCGGAAAAACAACGATTCTGCGATCATCTTCACCGTTCGTGGGTCTGCCCCCGGCGGCAACTCACCTGTTAGCGTATGTCCTCCTTCCTCGTTTACCAGTATTTTCTCCTAATCAGTAATAGCAACACGGCGAATTCCGTTGCACCGGTAAGGCCATATACAAGATAACAGAGGAAGGACGCCGCCTCGCTCACTGGGACGGCTCCCGTCTACTCGGTGCTCAAGACTCACCGAACGCATCGTCCTCCAACCTCATAGGAGATCGTTCGTCGCTAGAGGATTCCTCGGAGAGTGGGGCAGATAAGAAGCCGGACGCAAAACTTCATCGCCGAATATCTATGGCGGAGAAGCTGAACGCTAGCTATGAAGCTGCAGGTGGAAAGGGCAAGGAGAGTAACACCGACCGTCTTCGGTATATTCTGGAGGAGCCTGCCCTGAGATCACTCTTCCGGGAGTTCTTACGAGGCAACTTCTCCGAGGAGAACTTGTCGTTCTGGTTGGATGTCCAGGATTTCAAGCGGAAGTTCAACATCACGTCGAGTGCAATGGCTGCTAACGCCGCACCAAGAGCAGGCGTTCGAAGTACACCAGGGCAGGCTGCTATGGAGAGGCACCACGAGTCGCTTATTAACACCGCCTTCATAATATACAACACATATCTCGCCCCGTCAAGTCAGTGTGAGCTGAATATCGACCACGGCTTGCGGAACGAACTGGCGAAATACCTGGAGGATGTCGTGACGACTCTTTCAGGCAAGACATTCCAGGGTCGCGTGGAACCGGAGCAGGCGAATGCGTTCAATGCCACGCAACTCCAGACGATGATTCGGCTATACGAACGCATCCAAACTCATATCTTCCGTTTGATGGCAACAGATTCTGTCCCCAAAGTACGTCTCTCAGTTTTCTTTTATACAGTCTATCTCATCCTGGTACAGTTCATCAAAACACCGAAGTTCCTTGCTATGCGGAACTGGGTTGAAGATTTCGACCCCACAGAGAACGATATTCGCCTCCTGGCATCTGGTCCTACAGCCCCACCGGGTTTGAACCCGGCAGAAGAAGTAGGGGGCGCATACATGACTGTCTCTCAGCAGGGCAGTGAACGAGAACACCGTCAACACGTTGCACAGGCTACAGCGAGCACTACGGCACCTCCGCCAGCATCGCCATAAAACCGACTTCGTTTTGGATCTTAATCATGCATGACTCGGACTTTACAAGCATATTGCGCATATTGGTACGCTTACCCTCAAGTCTACAACATCAACATTTCTATGCGCATCTCTTTCCCTTCTCTTTCAAACCCTGGTTGTTCCGCTTTCACTTTATGTCTTATCATTCACGGCAATCAGCATAGCTTGGTACCGCCGGCCCTTGGAGGCCTTTCATCTTCATCGTCACACTTAATCATCTCTTGTTCATATTCCCCTGCATTTTCCTTCTGTTGCTTCCTTCATATATATACTACTCGCAATTGCTTCGTCACTCTGATTTTTAACTCAAGGCTCTCTCACCCCTCGATTTCCTGTAATATCCCTAGTACCTTACACTACCTACCCTTTTTATCATATGGGTAGCCGGGTCGGCACCCGCATAATATTGAATTAACCAACTCAGCTCTTATTACTCTACCTTGCGTTGTACGTACATATTATATATGCAAACATGATACAGGCAATAATTTGATGAGTATGCTAGCGCTTCCTCAATTCGATTTCTCCGCCACCATTGCAAATCATTGTATACTCCACGATGTCAGAAGTGAGGCATATCATGCCGCAAATCTATAGCTGGCGTGTGTCATGGTCATTCTACCCTGATCATGAGGCAACCCTGTAATTTGAGTCACTTTCTTATCGATCTCGTGCGGTGTCGATGACGATATCGGTATCAGGGAAGTTTTCGCTTCAAGAGCAGAACAAGATCGAGTCATCGAGTCAGCGATGCACCTAGAGGGGTGTTCTATTCAATGTCTTCTCTATTGTATACATGGCTTTTCTGACACGGTCATAGATCTAAAAGGGGATCCATATCCATCAGCACATGCACTTCCTAGCCCTGAATACCACTGATGCTGCTAAGTACCACAGTGTTGCAGCATTTATCGTGGGTCTATGACAGAATGGGGTGGTCGGAAAAAGCCCTCCCTATGTATGTCAACGGAAATCTGGAGGAACAATATCGGGTTCTTCCGAGTATAGGTCTCCTGTGCTTCTGTAGAAGAATCCGTCGCGGACCATATCGCATGAGTGCCTGAAGTTAGTGAGCCAAAGATATTTGTAAGGACTTGGTAGAACCTTTCCAGGTCAAATTACCTGGGGCTCTTGATCAGCTCGTGTACAAGTTGACAAGTTGGAGCCCGCAGCAAAGAAAATTCTTGTAATCAAGCTTACGGACTGGAACGCTTACGATTCATAGCTCAAGTCGGGAACACCGCCATTGTTAGCCTTGCGGGACTTGGAAAGGCAAGGAAAGTGGGACCCTAAAGTTGGCTGGTCCTATGATGATAACGGCGTCGAGGCGGTACCAGTATCATTAGTCGCGAACAAGGCCGACGGCGTCGAGAGGATATCTAGAGTGCTGCCAAGGCCGGTGGTAAACAAAGATACACATTGGCACTATTGTTCACTACGTTGTGAACTAACTTCATAGTCGTACAGCTCACATGTCCTGGCTTGAAGACGTCTCTGGTAATCGCCCCGCTCCTTATGTACCAGATCCTGGCGAGCCGAAAGTCAAAGATCCGACCAATCCCAATAGAATGGTGTCTGACAAACCTGCCAATCGACCTTTCCTGGCGTATGTCTTCTCAGACTGTATCCTATATCTACATCTCATTAATGGAAAAGCTATAAAGAATACCGCGACAAGCAAGAAAAACTACACGATACTTGGGTGGAAAGACAGAAAGAAAGAGAGGCTAAGATAGCCCGAGGCGAGAAGGTAGGACCTGTAGAACGCGACCCAACGGCTCAGGAAGAGGTCGGCTTGCTGGGTTTGCTAAAGTTTCTTGTGTACCTGCTGCTATTTACTGCTCTTGCCGGGAAATTCGTCACGGGAAGCTATACATGGGAGTATCGAAGCAAGTGGACTCAGCTCAAGACTTATTGGCCTGTCAGTCTATAACTCCGCTCCCCTTGGACTGACTGGCTGACTTTTTCCTAGAAAAATCAACGTCTTTTCTCTGAGCGGTTATTGGCGGATTACGACGGTAGCGTTCGCGGAAGGCCTATCTATCTCGCGGTGAGCTGGCCATGCTCTATACCGTCTGTTCACTGCAAACCACTCATCAGATTGACGGTGATGTATACGACGTCTCCAGTGGCCATGCATACCAACCGGGTGGCTCATATAACATCCTGTACGATCTCGCAATCTAGGACATAAGCCGCATTCTGACATGAACTATAGTGCTGGAGTCGATGCGGCCAGAGCATTTGGAACTGGATGCTTCAAGGAACATCGAACACATGATACTCGTGGGTTGAGCGAGAGCGAACTAAAAGTGAGTCTGGTCCCACAGTATGTTATGACGCTCATTGCATATGTAGAGTCTTAATCATTGGAAGAAGTTTTATGCCGATCATGAGACTTATGTCCAAGTGGGCAGGGTTTTGCACGCTACCATTGACCCGACGAGTCCGGTACCCGAACATTGTGATCCCAAGAAAGCCGAAGCTGCGCGAGCGGCGAAGAAACCAAATGAACGTGCCGCACAGGAGAACCGGGAAGTAGTGCATGAGGAACTTTGATCATAAATAATCTATTGTGTGGAGACAATCTGTCCTATGCATATATGTGTAGTGAAGGTCTTTGTAATTAGTAGCAATGGCCGATGATGGATACTAGTTCACGACTAAGACGACATCAGTGTTGTGGCTAATGAACGGGTCGAGTGGCTCCATACCTGCTTAGGCGCTCCATGTGTTAGGAGATAATTTTTTAAGATCGGAAAATCCGCCATGGACGCATCAATCATGGAGGAAAAAGGATTGTCGCAGTATTTTGCAATGACGATGTTGCCCCGCCAAGCGTGTTCTTCCTTGAACGCTCGGCCCTGGATGTCGCGAATACTTTTGTTAATCTGGAAAGGCATTCCGTCTCGAGATACGGTAGGATAAAAGATTATGTAGGGATTGGCGAATTTCCGGTTCATTCCATCCAGCGCCTCTACGAGCTATTAATGATGTGTCAATAACCTGCTGTCCCTGTTATCTTATCTACTACCTGATATTTCCAAGCTCTAGAACCTAGGCCTTCGGCGATCTGGAGTGGTATCAGCAACAATAGTTTCGAGATGACGTACGACAACGCACATAATCCATGAAAACCTCTGGATGAGGCATTCGAGACGGGGATGTGGTATAGGAAGCATGATGAGTTGTCGTTGTCAGTGGACTGGTTGCATAATTCAGTGCATTATCCCGACAAGCCAAATATCAATAGACCTAGTCATGAGTTGTACAAGTGAAGGGGCGCGACCTATGACGTAATATGAGTGGGCCAAGATTCAAGGGATGAAGGCTGACCAACCATCTGAAGGGAACAGCAAAGCGTTGAAAGATATTAACTGATCCATTGCGAAAGGCGTCGACGAAAGGACAAGGAGTGGGACCTTGTATACGAGCAGGTCCTTCAAAGCTTCAAGGGCTACCTGAGCACCAACTCGGAGGATGAACAAATTCCCGCAAAGATGCCATCCTTATAAGTCTGGAGAGAGACCTTGCAACGAGGAGGAGTGTTGTCTTTCTCGATCGCAAGCCCAGTCATTGTCGTTAACCAACCCACGCTGTCGGATAATTTGAAATCCGTACCGGACTAGTATGTGGTGAAGGATTGGCACCCTCAAACTTCCATTGTGATTCGAGAGACTCGCGTGCGGCGACCTGTCATGGTTTCAAGCGTGCATTACGGATTGCTGTAAACATCTACGACCTTTCTGAAGGGTTCATATATGCCTGATTGAAACTAAGGCGCGATCACTGGCATGAACTTTGAGAGGATGTCTCCGAATGGAAATTTACCAAGAAGCATGACGCTGTATCGACACCATTCAAGGGACTCGAAAACACTCTTCAAGACCGGTGGTATCCTTCCAGGGATTTGGCGCATGCTTGGTCTTTCCTACATCGTACAATGGCCACGATTCTCCGTTGGTTTCGAAACCGAACCGAAATTGATCATAGAATAGGCCTAGACTCCAGGGTGCCGCTCCATACCAAAAGCGTGTTGGTGCGATTGTTGGATAATGCACGCTGACAATCTCTTGTTCCGAAGGAGCAGAGGCTACTCCACGATGTCTGTCAAGGTATTGTTTGGTGGCGCCTGACCTGCATTTCCTCTTCAGAGGCACCCTGCATGCGTATCCAGATCCACGATGAGTCTGTTCCCACCGATATTACTACGCATGTCCCTTTTACTAATTGAATTAGTTGTTGATGGATATTTTGCAGTCCGCGAGCAGACGATCTTCCAGAAGACGCTGTAGTGCATGTTATCTGACTTGGAATTTAGCAGAGTTCAGAACGCGGGTGAGGTTGTGGCGTTCGTTCCTACAGCTCCCGTCCAAGCGGAAAGTGACACAAATCCTTCTGAGCACTCATGTCGGGGGACTCTCGACATCGCGATCTACGAGCACTCAACGCGTGTATGTATGTCTACTCCGCGATTCTCATTATGGATGCCTTCATTTGACCCATGGTAGACAAGCATATATCCACAAAGCAGGTTCGTTTTCGACGTTGATGCCATTTGCTTCATACCGTTTAGCTTCTGTTATCCAATAGCGCGTGAGCATCTTTACGTGCTTTTGCTGCATGGAGTCCCCCTTTTTGTCGCCTTCGGCCCCTCGATTTTCATCGATAGGTGTGCCCTCGTGGCCCATTCTCGATCCGGATGCCGCGTTTTGGTCTTTTTTTTTTTTTCAAATGGGATCTTCCGACTCTTGCCTGCCTATTGACCATGGATTTCCTTGCGATCCAACATCCTACACCGATGTCGATTACTCTGACCCGACTAACCTCCCCTTGAAACTCGATACCTTGTGGGCATCCATCGATCTGTGCTCTACTGGTAGTGTCCTGCCTGAAGGTCTATCTTGCATGCTCTCAGATTCAGCATCTGCAGGATGTGAAAATACGTCCTTGGAAGGAGGGATTGACTTTTAATAGGTTGAGCATTCATGATCGAATTGACTATTGCCTCTGAATGCTCCCCTGCTCGCATTTGAATCTAAATCCCGCCGACGCATCGAGGTTCCTTCATGCGCCTTGCTCACGTTGATGGTCACGCTCGGAGGTCTTCGATAGCGTAAGGTCATCCTCATCTAGGAATATGAGCGCCCTATTTTGTTAAACATACTTCGTAGAAGAAGCCGTTCTTGTGCTGTAAATCAATTTCTCGGAGGGTGAATCTGAACACCCTGGGCGACTCCTTTTTCTGAACGGGCCCTGGAAAATTTTCAAGTCCCCTTCATTTAGGGTTCCATGGCTTCTCTTGGCCGATATTTTGGCATGTGGAGACCTCGCTGCAAGCAGACGCCTTTTTTTCTTCCAAATCCCAGCGACCTATAATAACAGTGGCTTAACGCCGTGAAAGTGGCTGA